>SKCR01043194.1:0-66523 GCA_019454045.1 Zanthoxylum bungeanum
TATCTATGTACGTTGATTGGGAAACCCAATCAGCCTCCTTTGTCTATCTCGATAGAGTTTTATCCCTAAAACATAGGAAGCTTCTCCCAGGTCCTTCATGGAGAAATTCTTATAGAGATATGCTTTAACGCTTGCAACATACTAAATCATTCCCAATGATTAGGATGTCATCAACATACAGGACTAAAAATACGACCATGCTCCCACTGGCCTTCTGATACACACAGGACTCTTCCGAATTCTTAAGAAAACCAGACGATCTGATAATCTCGTCGAATCGAAGATTCCAACTTCGTGAAGCTTGTTTAAGTCCATAAATGGACTTCTTAAGCTTACATACCATGCCCGAGTTCTCGCTGGATGCAAAACCTTCCGGCTGTTCCATATAGATTTCTTCATCAAGAAATCCATTTAGAAAAGCCGTTTTGACATCCATTTGCCAAATCTCGTAATCATGATACGCAGCTATAGAAAGCAAAATCCGAATAGACTTAAGCATTGCAACTGGTGAAAACGTTTCATCGTAGTCGACGCCAGGTCGCTGCGTGTAACCTTTTGCTACCAGTCGGGCCTTGTAAGTTTCAACCTTACCGTCAGGCCCGCGCTTCCTCTTGTAAACCCATTTACAACCGATAGGAACCAATTCCTTCGGGAAGCGGAATCAAGTCCCAAACTGATTTTCATGCATTGAATCTATCTCGGATTTCATGGCACTTTGCCATTTCACGGAGTCGATGTCCAACATCGATTCTCTATAGGTTAAAGGATCGGTCTCTTCAACTAAGAGAACATCCAGACTCTTTTCTTGTATCAAATACAAGCGTTCAGGAGGTCTAGATACCTTTCGGACCTACGGAGTGTGTGTGTTGAAGGTCCTTCATCTACTTGAACTTCAGGTTCCTCCGTTGGTTCGTTGTTTTCAGGTTGGACTTCATCAAGCTCAACCTGTCTATGATAACCTCCTTCTGACAAAAATTCTACTTCTAGAAATTTTGCGAAGCGAGCTACGAACACATTTCGATGCTCGGTATCATAGAACAGATATCCCCTCGTGTTCGAGGGATATCCAACAAACCTAAACTTTTGCCCTCGAGGCGAAAGCTTACTTTGCTGAGTTACCCTGACATAGGCAGGACAACCCCAAACCTTAATATAATTAAGATTCGGTCTCCTACCGAACCATATCTCATACGGTGTCGTAGGAACACCTTTGAAGGAATCTTATTCAAAAGATGTGCGGCTGTTAAGAGACAGTAACCCCATAAGTAATAGGGCAAATCTGTGAAACTCAACATCGATCGGACCATATCCAATAAAGTCCGATTTCTCCTTTCAGATACTCCATTGTGTGTGGCGTACCTGGAGGAGTATATGAGCGAGAATCCCATTCTCCTTCATATAATCCATGAACTCACCACTCATATATTCGCCGCCTCGATCGATCGATCGAAGGCATTTAATATATTTACCAGTCTGTTTTTCTACTTCATTTCGGAACTCTTTGAACTTTTCAAAGGTTTCCGATTTATGTCGCATCAAATAGACATAACCGTACCGTGACAAATCATCGGTAAAGGTAACGAAGTATGAATAACCACTGTGAGCAGTTTGACTTAGTGGACCACATACATCAGAATGTACGAGTTCCAGTAAGTTAATGGCACGGTGTCCAACACCAGAAAATGGGGCCTTGGTCATTTTACCCTGAATACAGGATTCACAAGTTGGATAGGATTCAATGGTAAGATCTGGTATCAAACCATTCCTAACCAACTGGGTAAGGCGTTTAACGCCAATGTGACAAGTCTCATATGCCAAAGTTCAGTATTATTAATTTCAGGTAACTACGTTTATTAACTCCAGTATTTAATATATCTTTAGAAGTTTGCAATGTATAATGACCATGCTGATTTGGACAACTAAGGATCTGAATATTATATCATATATAAATACAAAGAACTATTCTTAATATTCATACAAAAGCCTTCTGTATCAATACAAAAAGTGATATAATATAGCGACACATCCTGGTACAAAATGACAGTCATTAAGCAAAAGTGTCCCATTCGGTAATGAGATCTCGCATACTCCCACTGCAACTGCATCCAAAGAGTCTCCACTCCCGAACCGCAACTGCATCTCCCCTGGCTTCAGCCTCCTACTTTCCTTCAGCACCTGCAACAAATTGCAAATGTGAATGGACAAGCAGAATCTAAAATCCAGCTGGATGTAACGGCTTCACAAGCCAAAGATAAATCAATAACTGGAAAAATAAAAGTACCTGATGTAGATGCTCTGTCTCTCCTGATCTGAGCAATGTAATCTGGACAGTTTCTCTTCCAGTGCCCGACCTGCCCTGCCGAGTGGTGGCATTTGTCTTCAGAAGCCCTCTTGGGCCTGGCTATCTTCGCCTGCTGTTGAGGACCGAAGGCCTTCTTCTTCTTCCTTCTTCTTCTTTCCCTTGGACATTCCTTGGAAGAAGCAGACAGAGAAGTAGATCTAGGTGGGCGAGTCGGGTACTCCCTTCTTCAGATCCTCTTCTGCCGTGAGCAACATCCTATGTAGCTCCTGGTAGGTGCAGACTGTCCCGTGCATGTTGAAGTACATCACAAACTGGCGGAATGAAGCTGGCAGAGAACCAAGAATGACACTCCTACCGAGAATGTCATTCAGGATGAGATTATGTTGCCTCAATTGATCGATCAAATCGATCATTTGAAGAACATGTGGGCTAACACTTTGCCCCTCATCCAGAAGCGCATGGAACAGTTCCATGGCGACCTTGTGAACAATAACTGTTCCTGGTTCTCGAACGATTGTCTTAATCGCGTTATCATACTATAGGAATCTATGTTCCATAGTATTGTTGCTTGAGTTTCGGAGAGAGCGAACTAAGGAAGTATGATTTAACCCTTAAATCATCATTCTTCCAAGCTTCAAAAACTTGGCGTTCCTCCTCCGAAGCATCCTCACCCACTGCAAGGGGTAAAGGACCCTCAAGAACATAACCCAACTTTTCGGAATCGAGGACAATCCTCAAATCTAATTCCCAGTCTGTAAAGTTCTCAGCGCCTTTTAGTTTGTTCGCATCTAACATACGCGCAAACTGGTTTGTGGATTGACCCGCCATCGCAAAATCTATCATATAGATCACGAAAAACGGTTAGCAGAAATAAAGCAGTTTCATATAATATCAAAAGCATAAACTAGATCATGGATTTTTAATCTAATATGCCCCTCCCACTAAATCATGCAATACTGTAATCCCCAAAACAGGAATACAAATATTTAATAATTAAATTAAATATAAATAGTGAAAGCTGGATCCCGTGAATATATTCAGCTCACAGCAGAGGCACGGTCTCGCCTACGTATATTCATCAGGTAGACACTCATTTGTCAATCACTCAAAAGGACTCCTAAGTATCCGGTCCTGGCTGTAAGAGTTCAATTCAAAGTCCCAAGATCAACAAATCATGCACAAAAAACCGCATATGAACACATCAAAGGAGGTGCGGAATATACTCACATTGAATTTCGGTTTTGATGAATGAAGAACAAGGTGCGATTTTGCCTCCCTCCAAGCTCGGCAATGGCTTCTGGAACGCAGTGAACGCACGGTGGTGACTGGTTCGGCTTCCTCCATGTTCGGCCATTGATGAGCACCATTGAAGCTCAAAGCTTCAGCTTCCAAGCTCATGAAGACACTTCCCTATCACCTATGTATCACTGAAGGTGTGCTAGCACTTGTCATCTCCATTTTGCTTCTCAAAGTTTCGGTCATAACCAGAAAAAAAGGAAAAAATCGCACCATGCGTGAGGAGATGAAGAAGAAAAGAGAGGGAGATGAGAGAAAAACGTGTACTGTGCATGTTGGAAGAGAGAGGACCGAATTATGTATGTAAAGGAAAAGAAAATGTAATATATATATATTCATTTATTTTCCAAAAATAAATAAAACATATATTATTCCAAACCTTTTCATATTCCATCACTTTTACTTTTAACTTTAAGTCACATCACATTACTTTAATAAAGTGACATGTTGTCAAGTCCACATCACTCAAAGGGACAATTGATTTGACGATGATGTGACAAACGATTTGACGCTTGATGTGACTCGCGTGCCGCGCTCGAATTCGAAATGCGAATGCGCTCGCAATCACTCTCGGCTCGGTTTGCTAATTTCAAATTAACGAATTTTCCGTCGCGTCGAATTAAGTGATTACGCCATAGCGAATTCACTATTCACGTCGCTAACGAATTAATTCTAAATAATTCGTTCGCCCGAATTAAAATCTAATTTTAATTCCGCGTCGAAATCCAATTTCGATTAATATATCGAATATATTAATTTTATCGATTATTCCAAATTAATCGTTCTCCCTCTTTAATTAATATTTTATCCCAGATAAAATATCTCCGCAAATTAATCCCAGATTAATTTTCTCTCTCATCGAATTAATCCCAAATTAATTCTATCTCTCTCTTCTAATTAATCCCAGATTAATCAAAGTGCGAGTAATACGTCATCGGTGAATCTTCAGGAAGCGACCCATGAGATCTCCGGATATGTTGGCAGTAAATACGATCGTCGGACTGTCCGAACACGTAAGTACCTCGTACTACGTTTATATCGATTTACAAGACAAGGTTGGCTTCTAGCAAAGCGCCATGCCTACCCAATTCTCCAGAAATATTCTTACAGGAATATATAGATCTGTATCAAGCGTAGTATACCGTAGTATTGGTGTATATCGGCCCAGTATCGGATAATCACGTGCTAGGCCTGGGGCTGGATAAGTGTCTGCCCCGTACGAAGCACATGTCGGATGTCTGGTAACTAGTCTCTATAATCGGATATATATGACCTTGTCATAATATCCCGATGGCCGCGCAGCACTTAAGAGCACTAATACCGTATCCTGCGTGACATCATCTCCAATATGACTGAAGTGATACTTCCGTCTTGACATCACACCCAATACTCTACGACTCTCTGATAAACCCAGAAGTGGTGTACTCAGAACCGGTTAAAAGTCCCTACCACCAAAACAAAGTTTATCGATTATCGTAAGTATTAGCGATGCAAGACTCAGGTTAAAAAGACTATACACACCTACCTTGATTTCGGCCTCCCATAGACACATAGTCATAATACCAATGGGATTCCGAGGGGTCTATCCAGAGCGAAGCTGTTTCCCGTACCGTCGGTGAAACACACGACCTCCTATCGCACTTGCATAAGTATCCAATACTTATATATATGAGAACTATGCCGTTGTGCCCTCACAAAACGCGCACAAGTGCAATACTAGCCTATTCCGCATTATCGATGTCCAGTCTCGATAATACTACGGCTAGGGATATTTAATGATTAAACCTTCGGGGACTGATACTGTCTCATATCATTCTCAGTCCAGGTACTAATCATGGGACCTCTCTCTTCATTTATATATCTATGGTGATCTAATCACAAATGATGAGAGTGCAATTTCCTTGTCACATAGTTAATTTGCTACAACAACACAATGATCTGTGCAAATAGTGACGCTATGGGTCATATTATCCAACAATCTCCCACTTGGCACATAGCCAGTCACTCGAGTGTCTACACACCGAACTATGTACAATTCGCTCAATTTCTGAGGAAAGGTTTTCGTCAGCGGATTTGCTTAATTATCGTCTGACGCGATTTACACGATCATCACACTCGCCACGATTTATGATCCGAACGAATCAGATGATATAGAAGTATATATCTGGATCGTCGATGAGACCTTTAATTCTTTAGCCTGTGCTGACGCCTAGCTCAGCTGCTAACAGAACTATATCTAATCTAATTAGATTTATTATCGATCCAAATGGCTTCTATTGCTGCCTCAGCTGCAGCAATAATCCGCATTTGTTGTTAATTCGGCAACAGTTATCTTGCTCGGAAGATTTCCAGCTCACTGTCCCAGTGTTCAAACTTTATAGTACCGCAGTATTTACCGGTTTGGAAACTTGCAACAGTGATCCCAGTCACTTCAAGTTCTCCATCTCCATAGTTTAAGACAACATCTTTAGTTCTCTAAGATACTAACAGATGTCTTTAACTTCAATCCAGTGACTATCACTTGGATTGAGCTGATTGTGACTCCATATGCTCGAAGCGTATGAGACACCAATACAAGTACATTTTAAATGTACAATTTCCCAGAGAGTGTTAACAACTCCAAATCTATCCCAGTAGATCTTTATTCCTTGAATAAAGGTTGTTACTCCCCAGAATTCTACGGAGAATTTCTATTGAAAGAATATCCATGAAAGCCAAGCTTTCACCAATTGTTTTATGGGAATTTCATTGTCAGTGCCCTCTCCCACTAACCTCCTATATACACAAGAATTATTTTCGTTTTGAGTCAAATCATAAACTATTATGATTATTTCAAAACGTCAGTTCCAAGAACCTTATGCTTGCTTCAATCCAAACATGGATCGAATAATCCGCAAACTTTGTTTGTCGGTTATACAAAATCGTCAAAATGTTATAAACATTCTCCAAAAGGTTTCCTTTTCAGGAAAGCGATTTTGATTTGTAACTGACATATTTCATAAATGAAATATACAGTTATCAACAAGCATCTTCAAAATGGATTTACCATGGCAACAGGTAAAAGTTGAACCGTTATTAACACAATGTTGATAACGATACCTTTCCGTCAAAAGCCTAGCTTTGTACGTGGTATGTGTGCCATCCATGTATGTCTTCCTTGAAGACGTATAATGTACCAATAGGCACAATGCTTTGTGGTACAACAACTAGTATCCAAAATAGTCGTTATACATGGAATCCATTTCGGACTCATGGCACATTGCCATAACAGGAGTCGATACCTCGTATCACTTCCTCAAAACGTATCGGTGGATATACCTTCATAAGATTGACATCTTAATGAGGTTAGATCAGAAACCCATACCCTAGGTTGTTTTTTGACTCTATCCGATCTACCCGATCTCTTGTGTATTTGAAGATTAATGGTACAGATTCATCATAGATGAATTGTTTGTGTTCCATTAAGGACTTCGTGCTTTGAATAGTATTACTCTCCGATTTTCATCGAGTATCACTATCCTCCCACTGACCACTGCATATCGGTATTCCTCTCAGGAAAACCGCATGGTGAGCAACAATCACATTGTTCTCATGTGGGATTTATAAGTACTATACTTATGGTTTCCCTTAGGATAACCTATATTGGCACTTATCCAATTTGGGTCTTAGTTTGGTATCATCCAAACGTTATGCCTGGCATACCCAAATTATCAGGAATGAGAAACCTCGTTTCTTTCCTGTTCATATCCTATATGATATCTGTCAAACAGATTTACATGGAACCTTATTCTAAATAAGTTTTGCACTGTTAATACATATCCTGTTGAAGGAAACAGTAGCTCAGAGCGACTCGCGAAAAACCTAATCATGTCCAACAAAACTTGGTTTTTAGTTCTGACACACCGTCAATTGACGTGTCTCGGGAGGAGTCCTCATATGAAAGAATACCGTACTCTTTCATGTACGTATGAAACTTACTGCTTAAGTATTTACCAATACGGTCTTACCGTAGCGGCATAATACTACAGCCGATCTGTTTGTATACTTCGTGTCGAAACTCAAAGTTTCGTATTTGTGTTCTTCAAAAGAAACACACAACCATAACGTGATGCCACATCCGTTAAGGTCACGAAATATTCATGTACACATCTAGCCAAGCTAGATATGGGCCCACTTACTTCACCATGAATAGGGTTTACAGATCGGTGGCCTTTACACTATTACCTAGTAAATAGTATTTTAGGTACTTTCCTAGTAAACTAGATTCGTAGACCTTATTTGAATAGTCAAATCAGTCCAAGTACCCACTCTTCAAAAGTCTGGATATACGAGTCTTGTTTAATTGTGTCCCAGACAACAATGCCACAAATAAGTCTCTATTGATCAAATCAATATGAGCTTATTTATTTGTCATTTTTATGTTTGAGATTTTATTTATATTCAAAATATAAATTCTGTTATTCACATCTAATGTGTTTGTCTCGGTTAAAGTCAGTATCCAACTCATAGCGGATTCTGAACATCAATAAACACATATTTTATGTACCACACTAAGTATTAAAATCTATTTCAATACTAGTTGTGACATAACTAAGACAAACATTTTTAAAAGTTAGAGCCTCGCCCTTCTTTAATTCCTTCGTGTCTTCCATATCCAAATGGTAGTCACTTTGGGATATGTCAATTATCCTTTTCAATATTTAGGAACCTTAGGCCAAGCCTTGGGTTTTTTTAGAATATTGAAAGGATGTGCACCTTGTGCTACATGCCCAATTGCAAACTTTGACTTTTCTCCACTAGAATAGTCAATTAATTCTCCAAGAATTATTAATTGCAATTTTAATACTTTTAAATCTAAGATAGATTTATTATAAGTATATTAATTAAGCATTAAAGTCATCATCACATAAATCTTCCAAAGATTTTATGCTCTACTATTTGCTTAATTTTGGGCGTAACGTATAATAAGTTATTTTATCAAATAAAGTAACCTATTATTTATTCCCAATTTGAAAATTAAATCATTTAAAATATTTAATCCCAGATTATATTTTAAATCCAACTTTCAATTCTTATCTTGATTACAATAGTCCAACTATTTAATCAACGATTAGTGGTACTATATATATTATAATGATTATAATAGTCCAACTATATAATCAAATACAATCCAAATTAATTAACCTCAATACATTGATTACTATAATCCAATTATAAAATCAACTGTAAACTGAAATTAATTAATTCAAATATATTGATTAATATAATCCAATTATATATAATCAAGTATAATACAGTCCAACTGTTTATTAAAACAACATTTAAATATTAGTCCAACTAACATTTAATTTACGATGAAATAATTTAAATGAGCGCGTAGGGAGTAATGAACGAATGTTGCAAATTCAATACTTGCCTCCCACTATTTTTCGTCGAGCCTCTAACCCTCTGTGGAGTACTCGGGAAACCGTGTTTCCTAGTGGGCTAGGATCCCGTTAAAGTATCATACAATCCTGACTTTGGTCAATAAAAAATTGTATGATAATTAACAAGGTAGATGTCGAAGATCAATTGGATCCCATCCAACTCCTAGATCCAGTAGGTGGACATCCAAGTCCGAAACATATATCTAATATATGCCTATATATCGAATATATACCCTACCCTTTCCTCTGAATCAACTAGGCCTTGGCTTTGGCCAAAAACAAACCTAGTGATCCCAGTCAAGCGTGGACCCATTGACGGGAAGCTTCGTAATCAAATGTCTATGGACAAGAAGTGGTCTTTGACTTTGGTCAAAAACAAACCACAACTTGGACACGACACCGATATATAACAAAGCCTCGTGATTAAAGCACATCTTTGACTGACAAGGGCTTGACTTTGGTCAAAAACAACCCCTGACAATCTCCGATCTTGAGCAAGAATCACTCAATGGAAGGAATGACGCTTGATATTTAACGAGGGTTTTTCGCGTGCAAATTGGCTACCAATTTAATTATCTTTGTTAAGGTCTCATCATCATACACCCTTAAACATGCATTCTAAATACATAATAAAAGCGTATATGAAAATAAAATAATAATGATATGCGGATGGATATTTTACATTGATCCTAGATCAAATCTCTCACTTTCTCTCTCCCGCTAGCACTTGTATTATTTCTACTACCCGTTACACTACACTTCAAGAAACCTCTTTTACATGGAGGGGAATAGGTGAGAAGAGAATACAAAGAAATAAGAGATAAGGCTGGACACGCAGGTCCAATTTAATAAATCAAATTTATTACAATTTCCAAAATCGCCCAACCCCTAATATCCATCCGATATACATTATTCAAACATCACAACCATGTATTCATACAAGCATGTTGTTATCAATCAATCAAATTAATTAATCTTGATTATTAGTGATCATCCAATGTTCAAACAAAGATTTGATTTTTGTTCGAGTCAAACTCGTTTTTGCGAACACGTACACAAAGTACGATTTCTACGAATTAAATTAAATTACATAATTAAATCCAATTAATACGTATTTAATTCTAATTCATTATTTAATTCTAAATTAAATTTACACTTTTATTAACGAACCTTTACGACTTAAATTCCAAATTTAATCGCAACGGGTCTCAAAGCCCGATTAACATCTAATGTTTTATTTAATTAAAGTCCAATGGGCTTTTAATTAATTTTATAGGCGTGGACTTTTGGTCAACTCGGGTCAAACCGAACAACCAAAATCCAATCCGGGAGTTACCCCATAAGCCTTTAAATTAATTTTGGCCCATTAGGCCCAATTAAATAATTAAGGTCCATTAAGTCATAATTGGACCTTTTGGATTCGGTTTTGGGCCTAATTGGATCCAACCAATTTTGCCTAAACCCAACTTTGTTACAACAAAGCCCAAAAGCCCAATTACAACCTAACAAGCCCAATTTCCAAAATCAAGCCCAAATTAATTAACTTATAAAATCCAAATTTCACAATTAATTAACCTAAGTGTAATACACAATCAATTACCCAATTAACATTTCTAAAACATCAATTAGCCTAATTAATCATGCATTTTAACAACCAAATAGTGTCCAACACAATTCAATTAAAATCAAACCCAATTAACATGCTATCAAGTCTCGGCAATTAGGGGTTTTCAATTCGATTCGGTTTCAATCCAATTGAGTCCACAATCTTAATTTCCCAAATCAATTCAATTCATCCAATGAATCAAAACAACAAAATCACAATGAATTTCATGTCCATAAAGATTCGGCCAAGCCACTTTAAAAGGGAAAAATGTTCCAAATCAAAATTCAATCCAATTGAACTTCAAAACAACATTAACCAATTGTTTTAAGTCATCCAATGATCAAACAAAACAAAATTACCAAGACATTAGGGTTATGCAATTTTCGGCCAAGCCTCTAATTTGGGGAAAATTGAATCCAATCCAATTTCATGAAATTGATCACACACAATCTCAATTAAACATGTTCTAAGCATACTTAAACATCCAATTCAATTCAATTAAAACATGCGTCAACACATTTACCACCCAATTTCAAGTTTCATGTTCAACCTAAAAATTGGGGAAAATTGATCTAATCCAATTTTCTTGAAATTGATCATGCACAACTTCAATTCAACCTCATTCAAGCATACTTCATCAAACAATTCAACCAAATCATGCCTAAATCGAGTTTGCCCAAATTAAAGTTTTGACCAAAATAAGCAAATTGGGGAAAATCAATCCAATCAATTTTTATCAAATTGATTACATACAACTCAAATTCAATCATATATAATCATTCTCAAACAATCAATTAACAGAATCAAGCTAAAATCAAAAAGCCCCAAATTGCTCAAGAACCCTAATTCGTTTTTCATGCATCAAAAGCTCAAGATACCATTGTAAGAGTTCAATTCAAAGTCCCAAGATCAACAAATCATGCACAAAAAACCGCATATGAACACATCAAAGGAGGTGCGGAATATACTCACATTGAATTTCGGTTTTGATGAATGAAGAACAAGGTGCGATTTTGCCTCCCTCCAAGCTCGGCAATGGCTTCTGGAACTGCAGTGAACGCACGGTGGTGACTGGTTCGGTTTCCTCCATGTTCGGCCATTGATGAGCACCATTGAAGCTCAAAGCTTCAAGCTTTCCAAGCTCATGAAGACACTTCCCTATCACCTATGTATCACTGAAGGTGTGCTAGCACTTGTTCATCTTCCATTTTGCTTCTCAAAGTTTCGGTCATAACCAGAAAAAAAGGAAGAAATCGCACCATGCGTGAAGGAGATGAAGAAGAAAAAGAGAGGGAGATGAGAGAAAAACGTGTACTGCATGTTGGAGAGAGAGAGGACCGAATTATGTATGTAAAGGGAAAAGAAAAATAATATATATATATTCATTTATTTTCAAAAATAAATAAAACATATATATATTTCCAAACCTTTTCATATTCCATCACTTTTACTTTTAACTTTAAGTCACATCACATTACTTTAATAAAGTGACATGTTGTCAAGTCACATCACTCAAAGTGACAATTGATTTGACGCATGATGTGACAACGATTTGACGCTTGATGTGACTCGCGTGCCGCGCTCGAATTCGAAATGCGAATGCGCTCGCAATCACTCTCGGGCTCGGGTTCGCTATTTCAAATTAACGAATTTTCCGTCGCGTCGTAATTAAGTGATTACGCCTAGCGAATTCACTATTCACGTCGCTAACGAATTAATTCTAAATTAATTCGTTCGCCCGAATTAAAATCTAATTTTAATTCCGCGTCGAAATCCAATTTCGATTAATATATCGAATATATTAATTTTATCGATTAATTCCAAATTAATCGTTCTCCCCTTTAATTAATATTTTATCCCAAATAAAATATCTCCGCAATTAATCCCAGATTAATTTCTCTCTCATCGAATTAATCCCAGATTAATTCTATCTCTCTCTCTTCTAATTAATCCCAGATTAATCAAAGTGCGAGTAATACGTCATCGGTGAATCTTCAGGAAGCGACCCATGAGATCTCCGGATATGTTGGCAGTAAATACGATCGTCGGACTGTCCGAACACGTAAGTACCTCGTACTACGTTTATATCGATTTACAAGACAAGGTTGGCTTCTAGCAAAGCGCCATGCCTACCCAATTCTCCAGAAATATTCTTACAGGAATATATAGATCTGTATCAAGCGTAGTATACCGTAGTATTGTGTATATCGGCCCAGTATCGGATAATCACGTGCTAGCCTGGGGCTGGATAAATGTCTGCCCCGTACGAAGCACATGTCGTATGTCTGGTAACTAGTCTCTATAATCGGATTATATGACCTGTTCATAATATCCCGATGGCCGCGCAGCACTTAAGAGCACTAATACCGTATCCTGCGTGACATCATCTCCAATATGACTGAAGTGATACTTCCGTCTTGACATCACACACCAATACTCTACGACTCTCTGATAAACCCAGAAGTGGTGTACTCAGACCCGTTTAAAGTCCCCTACCACCAAAACCAAAGTTTATCGATTATCATAAGTATTAGCGATGCAAGTCTCAGGTTAAGACTATACACACCTACCTTGATTTCGGCCTCCCATAGACACATAGTCATAATACCAATGGATTCCGAGGGGTCTATCCAGAGCGAAGCTGTTTCCCGTACCGTCGGTGAAACACGACCTCCTATCGCACTTGCATAAGTATCCAATACTTATATATATGAGAACTATGCCGTTGTGCCCTCACAAACGCGCACAGTGCAATACTAGCCTATTCCGCATTATCGATGTCCAGTCTCGATAATACTACGGCTAGGGAATATTTATGATTAAACCTTCGGGGACTGATACTGTCTCATATCATTCTCAGTCCAGGTACTAATCATAGGGACCTCTCTTCATTTATATATCTATGGTGATCTAATCACAAATGATGAGAGTGCAATTTCTTTGTCACATAGTTAATTTGCTACAACAACACAATGATCTGTGCAAATAGTGACGCTATGGGTCATATTATCCAACACTGGCCGTTTCTCGTTGTCGCTGTGAAGGCAGGCCCACAAGGAGACGTACCAAGGTAATACTCGTCAATGATAAACTCAAGTTACTTACTTACGTAATCCTGACAGCTAGGGCACGTTCAGAATTCCGCTTTTACTTGAATTTATCTAATATCAGATATACATCCGGTATAAATAAATCTTTATCGGCTACACCCTCACAGCAGAGGCACGGTCTCGGATGTATCACAAGAAGTATTCATAAACCGTATTGACAAGACGGACCATATAACATGCATCAAATACTAATTACATTTAAACCTTATTATTAGGGATTTTTCCGCTAAGTGGTCATACACCCAAATATAATCAAATTGTTCCTAATAAGCATCATAAAGTCAAGAAAACATGATTAAACATGATTTAATGATGCAATCATTTTAAGTGGCCTAGATAGAACTTGCTCTGATACCATTTTGAAGGGGTTTTTAATAATACGGGGTGAATCCGGTAACGCAGCGGAAGCGGTTGTTGAGTTTTTCTAAGGTCCCATGATCAAACAAGACATGAAATAATCGTGAATACACCAACGAAGATAGCGGAATACTTACATTGGTTGGTAGAGTCGATTTGAAGACAAATGAACCCAAAAACGCACTGCCATGTAAGCTACTGCAGGCAGTCCACGCTCCACTGCCAAAAACAGAATTTTGAGATGAGAAACGCAGCTCCTAGCTTCGTTGGATGGATCCCGGCTCATGGTCGAACCTCCCTACCACCTTCGCAAGACTTGTAAGTGTGCTAGCACTTGAATTTTCACCATGAAAATCCACTCTTGCTTCCCTATTGTTCACGCCCAAACTGGTTCAAAACAGTGAAGAACAGCACACTTGGCGTGAGAGATAAGAAGTTGAGAGAGTTCAATGATTTTTTGTTAAAAAAAATCAATTTATATTTTATGCCATATATTTATTAAATTAATAATAAACTATGACACAAATCATGCAATGGCTTAGAGT
Organism: Zanthoxylum bungeanum; assembly: GCA_019454045.1. Classification (NCBI taxonomy): domain Eukaryota; kingdom Viridiplantae; phylum Streptophyta; class Magnoliopsida; order Sapindales; family Rutaceae; genus Zanthoxylum; species Zanthoxylum bungeanum. The sequence continues at coordinate 14,643 of SKCR01043194.1, forward strand.
GTCAAACACTCATTTCCATGCAAAACATTGAGTGCATTGTACACTATCTCCATGCAATGCATTAGAATTAAATAATGCATAATATGACATGTGTCATGTGGGCCCCACACGTTTCCAAATGAAAGTGGGCCCACGTGCACTCACGCGTTCGGGTTCGATATTTCCGAAATACCAACTTACGTCGCGACGTTAATTAAATCGAATTTAAATAAATAATTGCGCCTAGCGAAATTATTATTTACGTCGCTAACGAATTAATTCTAAATTAACTCGTTTGCCCGAATTAAAATCTAATTTTAATTCCGCGTCGAAATCTAATTTCGTTTAATATATCGAATATATTAATTTACCGATTAATTCCAAATTAATCGTTATCTCTCTCTAGACGATATTTTATCCTAGATAAAATATCTCCGTAATTAATCCTAGATTAATTTTCTCTCTCTCTATATAATCCCAGATTATTCAAGAGTGAAGTTGTGCGTCATCGGTGGATTATCGGGAAGCGACCCATGAGATCTCCGGATAAGTTGGCAGTAAATACGGTCGTCGGAGTATCCGAATCACGTACGTACCAAGTACTACGTTCTACCGATTTACGAGACAAGGTCAACTCCTAGCAAAGCACCAAGTCATCCAATTCTCCGGACATATCCTTTTAAGAATATTAAGATCTATATCAAGCGTAGTATACTAATGTATTGTGCATATCGGCCCAGTATCGGATAGTCACGTGCTCTGGGGCTGGATAAGTGTCTGCCCCGTCCGAAACACATATCGGATGTCTGGTAACTAGTCTCTATAATCGGATATTCATGACCTGGTCATAATATCACGATTGGATGCGCATCTCTTAAGAGCACTAATACCGTATCCTGCGTGACATCATCTCCACTATGACTGGAGTGATACTTCCGTCTTGACATCACATCCAATACACTACGATTCTCAATATACCCGGCATTGGCGTACACAGAACCGGTTAGAGTCCTAGACGACCTCAACTAAAGTATATCGATTGTCGTAAGCATTAGCGATGTAAGTCTCAGGTTAAGACTATACACACCTACCTTGATTTCGGCCTCCCATAGACACATATTCATAATACCAATGGGATTCCGAGGGGTCTATCCAGAGCGAAGCTGTTTCCCGTACCATCGGTGAAACACGACCTCCTATCGCACTTGCATAAGCATCCAATACTTATATATATGAGAACTATGCCGTTGTGCCCTCACAACGCACACAAGTGCAATACTAGCCTATTCCGCATTATCGATGTCCAGTCTCGATAATACTACGGCTAGGGATATTTAATGATTAATCCTTCGGGGACTGATACTGTCTCATATCATTCTCAGTCCAGGAACTAATCATAGGGACCTCTCTTCATTTATATATCTATGGTGATCTAATCACAAATGATGAGAGTGCAATTTCCTTGTCAAATAGTTAATTTGCTACAACAACACAATGATCTGTGCAAATAGTGACGCTATGGGTCTTTTGTCCAACAATCTCCCACTTGGCACATAGCCAGTCACTCGAGTGTCTAACACCCGAACTATGTACGGTTCGCTCAAATTGCTGAGGAAAGGTTTTCGTCAGCGGATTTGTATGATTATCGTCTGACGCGATTTATACGATCATCACATCGCCACGATGTATGATCCGAACGAATCAGATGATATAGAAGTATATATCTGGATCGTCGATGAGACCTTTAATTCTTTAGCCTTGTGCTGACGCCTAGCTCAGCTGCTAACAGAACTATATCTAATCTAATTAGATTTATTATCGACCCAAATGGCTTCTATTGCTGCCTCAGCTGCAGCAATAATCCGCATTTGTTGTTTATTCGGCAACAGTTATCTTGCTCGGAAGATTTCCAGCTCACTGTCCCGTTATTCAAACTTTATAGTACCGCAGTATTTAATTGTTTGGAAACTTGTAGCAGTGATCCCAGTCACTTCAAGTTCTCCTTCTCCATAGTTTAAGACAACATCTTTAGTTCTCTCAGATACTAACAGATGTTCTTAAATTCAATCCAGTGACTATCACTTGGATTGACCCATTGTGACTCCATATGCTCGAAGCGTATGAGACACCAATACAAGTACATTTTAAATGTACAATTTCCCAGAGAGTGTTAACACTCCAAATCTATCCCAGTAGATCTTTATTCCCTGAATAAAGGTTGTTACTCCCCAGAATTCTACGGAGAATTTCTATTGAAAGAATATCTATGAAAGCCAAGCTTTCACCAATTGCTTTATGGGGAATTTCATTGTCAGTGCCTCTCCCACTAACCTCCTTATATACACAAGAATTATTTCGTTTTGAGTCAAATCATAAACATTATGATTATTTCAAAACGACAGTTCCAAGAACCTTATGCTTGCATTAATCCAAACATGGATCGAATAACCCGCAAACCTCGTTTGTCGGTTATACAAAATCGTCAGGATGTTGTAAACATCCTCCAAAAGGTTTCATTCTTCAGGAAGCGATTTTGATCTGCAACTGACACATTTCATAAATGAAATATGCAGTATTAACAAGCATCATCAAAATGGATTTACTATGGCAACATAAAAGTTGAACCGTTATTAACACAATGTTGATAACGATACCTTTTCAGTCACAAGCCTAGCTTTGTACGTTGGTATGTTACCATCCATGTATGTCTTCCTTGAAGACGATTAATGTACCATTGGCACAATGCCTTGTGGTACAACAACTAGTATCCAAAATAGTTGTTATACATGGAATCCACTTCGGATTCATGGCACTTTGCCATAATAGGGAAGTCGATACCTCGTATCACTTCCTCAAAACGTAGTCGGTGGATATACCTTCATAAGATTGACATCTTTATGAGGTTTGATCAGAAACCATACCCTAGGTTGTTTTCTGACTCTATCCGATCTACTCAGTTCTTGTGTATTTGAAGATTAATGGTATAGATTCATCATAGATGAACTATTTGTGTTCCATTAAGGACTTCGTGCCTTGAACAGTATGATTACTCCGATTTTCATCGAGTATCACTACACTATCCTCCCACTGACCACTGCATATCGATATTCCTCTCAGGAAAAACCACATGGTGAGCAACAATCACATTGTTCTCATGTGAGATTTATAAGTACTATACTTAAGGTTTCCTTAGGATAACCTATATTGGCACTTATCCAATTTGGGTCTTTAGTTTGGTATCATCCAAACGTTATGCATGGCATACCCAAATTATTAGAATGAGAAACCCTGTTTCTTTCCTGTTCATATCCTATATGATATCTGTCAAACAGATTTATATGGAACCTTATTCTAAATAAGTTTTGCACTGTAGATACATATCCGTTGAAGGAAATGGTAGCTCAGAGCGACTCGTGATAAACCTTATCATGTCCAACAAAATTCGGTTTTTAGTTTGGACACACCGTCTAACTGACGTGTCTCGGGAGGAGTCCTCATATGAAAGAATACCGTACTCTTTCATGTACATATGAAACTTACTGCTTAAGTATTTTCCAATACGGTCTTACCGTGGCGGCATAATACTATAGCCGATCTGTTAATCTACTTCGTGTCGAAACCTAATAGTTTTCCGATCTGTGTTCTTCAAAAGAAACACATAACCATAACGTGATGTTACATCCGTTAAGGTCACGAAATATTCATGTTCACATCTAGCCTAGCTAGATATGGGCCCACTAACTTCACCATGAATAGGGCTAACAGATCGGTGGCCCTTTTACTATTACCAAGTAAATAGTATTTTAGGTACTTTACCTAATAAACTAGATTCGCAGACCTTATTTGAATAGTCAAATCAGTCCTAGTACCCACTCTTCAAAAGTGTGGATATACGAGTCTCGTTTAATTGTGTCCTAGACAACAATGCCACAAATAAGTCTATTGATCAAATCAATTTGAGCTATTTATTTGTCATTTTTATATGTTTTGAGCTTTTATTATATTCAAAATATAAATTCTGTTATTCACATCTAATGTGTTTATCTCAGTATCATCTTTATATAATAAAACACTTAGTGTTCTAGAATATAAAGGTTTATCCGCAACGGATTAAACACTGATATAGAGATAATGTCTCTAGTCAAACTAGTTACATTATAACAGTTCCTAATTTAAGTACATACCCAAAGGGTAGTTCCTAAACTTAGGTATCTACGGTCGAAACAGCGACTTTCGTCCCGTTTCCGATTTGCAGAGAAATCTCGGCTTGAAGTCAGTATCCTGCTCAAAGCAGATTCTGAACATCAATACATATATTTTATGTACCACACTAAGTATTTAAAATCTAATTTCAATACTAGTAGTGAATATAACTTTGACAAATATTTTTAAAGTCAGAGCCTTGCCCTTTCTTTAATTCCTTCGTGTCTTCCATATCCAAATGGTAGTCACTTTGGGATATGTCAATTATCATTTCAATATTTCACAAACCTTTGGCCAAGCCTTGGGTTTCAGAATATCGAAATGATGTGCACCTTGTGCAACTTGCCCAATTGCAAACTTTGACTTCTCTCCACTAGAATAGTCAAATCAATTCTCTAAGAATTATTAATTGCAATTTAATATTTTTAAATCTAAAGATAGATTTATGATAAGTATAATAATTAAGCACTAAAGTCATCATCACATAAATCTTCCAAAGATTTTATGCTCTACTATTTGCTTAATTATGGGCTTAGTCATAATAAGTTATTTTATCAAATAATTAACCTATTATTTATTCCCATATGAAAATTAAATCATTTAAAGCATTTAATCCTGATTATATATTTTAAATATTCAACTTTTCAATTCTTTCTTGATTTCAATAGTCCAACTATTTAATCAATTTAATAAGGTACTATTTATTATAATGATTACAATAATCCAATTATTTAATCAACTATAATTTTAATATTGATTACTATAATCTAATTATAAAATCAACTATCATTTTAATTCAATTATATTGATTACTATAATCCAATTATAAAATCAACTATATATTGAATGAGTTTGTATATAGTCCAACTATATATATATTAAAACAACATAAATATTAGTCCAACTAATACTTTTGATTAATATGACGAGTAAAATATAGATGAGCGCGTTTAGCGAGTATTCGAACGAATGTTGCAAATTCAATACTTGCCTCCCACTATTTTTCGTCGAGCCTCTAACCCTCTGTCGAGTACTCGGGAAACCGTGTTTCCTAGTGGGCTAGGATCCCGTTAAATATCACACAATCTTGACTTTGGCCAACAAATTGTATGATAATTAACTAGGTAGATCTCGAAGATCAATTGGATCTCATCCAACTCCTAGATCCAGTAGGTGGACATCCAAGTCCCAAACATATATTTATATATGCCTATACATCGAATGTATACCCTAACTTTTTTCCTCTGAATCAACTAGGCCTTGGCTTTGGCACAACAACCTAGTGATCCCAGTCAAGCGCGGACCCATTGACATGGAAGCTTCGTAATCAATGTCAATGGACAAGAAGTGGTCTTGACTTTGGCCAACAAACCACAACTTGGACACGACACCGATATGGAACAAAGCCTCGTGATTAAAACACATCTTCGAAGGACAAGGGCTTGACTTTGGCCAACAACCCCTGCCAATCTCGGATCTTGAGTAAGATCACTCAATGGAAGGAAAATAAACGCTTGATATTTAACGAGGGTTTTTCGCGTGCAAATTGGCTACCAATTTAATTATCTTTGTTAAGGTCTCATCATCATACACCCTTAAACATGCATTCTAAATAGATAATAAAGCGAGTATGAAATAAAATAATAATGATATGCGGATGGATACTTACACATTGATCCTAGATCAAATCTCTTCCTTTCTCACTCAAGCTAGCACTTGTTACTACTTCTACCCGTTACACTACACTTCTAAAGAAACCTCATATATATAGAGGGGAATAGGTGAGAAGAGAATACAAAGAGAAAGAAGGTGATAAGGCTGGACACGCAGGTCCAATTTAATAAATCGAATTTATTACAACAATTTCTAAAATTGCCCACCCGACTAATATCCATCCGATATACATTATTCATTCAACCACAACCCACGTATTCACACACATAAGCATGCTATCAATCAATCTAATCAAATTAATTAATCTGATAATTAAGTGATCATCCAATGTTCAAACAACGATTTGATTTTGTTCGAGTCAAACTCATTTTTGCGAATAAGTACTTAAAGTACGAATTCATGAATTAAATTAAACTACATCATTAAATCTAATTTAACATGTATTTAATACTAATTCACTATTCAATTCCAAATTAAATATTACACTTTTATTTAATAACCTTTTACGATTTAAATTCCAAATCTAATCGTAACGCGTCTCAAAGACCGATTAACGTCCAACGTCAATTCAATTAAAGTCCAATGGGCTTTTGATTGATTTCTTAAGGCGTGGACTTTTGGTCAACTCGGGTCAAACCGATAACCAAAGTCCAATCCGGGATTTACCCCATAAGCCCATAAATCAATCTTGGCCCATTAGGCCCAATTGAACTTTAAAGGTTCATTAAGTCGCATTTGGGCTTTATGGTCAAGGTTTTGGGCCCAATTGGATCCAATCCATTTGGCCTAAACCAAACTTGATAAATCAAGCCCAATAGGCCCAAATACAACATTTAAATAAATCCATTTCCAAATTAGGCCCAAATAATAAATTCAAAAATCCAATTTTCCCAATTTAATTACCAAAGGTGTATTACATGATCAATCAACTAAATCAACATTTCTAAAACACCATATTAGTCCAATTAATCATGCTTGATTCATTATCATATGTCCAACACACAAATTGAAAAATCAAACCCATCTACATGCTTAATCTCGGCCAAGGGAGTGTTTCATGTCCAATTCGGTTTCAATCCAATTAATCCGCAATCGACATTAAATACATATCCCGAATGATTTCCAATACATCCAATTATCAAAATCAAAATTTACCAAGACATTAGGGCATTAGTCACATTCGGCCAACTCAAAGATTTTGGGGTTTTTGTCCAATTCGAAATCCAATCCAATTCGATTCAAATTAACATCAACCCTAATCGATTCTAACTCATCAAATGAATTAAAAATCAAAAAATCCAAGATCCCAAAATCATCAAACCATTCGGCCAAGGACAAATATTTTGGGGAAAATAATTCCAAATCATTTTTCATCAAATTAGTCCAACCAAAATGAAATTAAACATGTTATAAACATACTCAAACAAACAATTTATTCAAATCATGCTCAAATCACATTTACCCAAATTTTAAATCCCTAAAATTTCATGCTTGCAACATTAGCTCTTGATGCCATTGTTGAGTTTTTCTAAGGTCCCCAGATCAAACAAGACATGATAATGCGTGAATACACCAACGAAGATAGCGGAATACTTACATTGGTTGGTAGAGTCGATTTGAAGACAAATGACCCAAAAAAAAAAACGCACTGCCATGTAAGCTTACTGCATGCAGTCCACTGCTCCAAAAATGAATTTTGAGATGAGAAACGAAGCTCCTAGCTTCGTTGGATGGATCCCGGCTCATGGTCGACCTCCCTACCACCTTCGCAAGACTTGTAAGTGTGCTAGCACTTGAATTTTCACCATGAAAATCCACTCTTGGCTTCCCTATTGTTCACGCCAAACTGGTTCAAAACCAGTGAAGACAGCACACTTTGCGTGAGAGAGATAGAGAAGTTGAGAGAGTTCAATGAAGTTTGTTACAAAAATCAATTTATATTTATGCCATAATATTTATTAAATTAATAATAACTTATGACACAAATCATGCAATGGCTTAGAGTGTCAAACACTCAATTTCCATGCAAAACCATTGAGTGCATTGTACACTATCTCCATGCAATGCATTAGAGATTAAATAATGCATAATATGACATGTGTCATGTGGGCCCCACACGTTTCCAAATGAAAGTGGGCCCACGTGCACTCACGCGTTCGGGTTCGATATTTCCGAAATACCGAACTTACGTCGCGACGTTAATTAAATCGAATTTAAATAAATAATTGCGCCTAGCGAAATTATTATTTACGTCGCTAACGAATTAATTCTAAATTAACTCGTTTGCCCGAATTAAAATCTAATTTTAATTCCGCGTCGAAATCTAATTTCGTTTAATATATCGAATATATTAATTTACCGATTAATTCCAAATTAATCGTTATCTCTCTCTAGACGATATTTTATCCTAGATAAAATATCTCCGTATTAATCCTAGATTAATTTTCTCTCTCTTCTATATAATCCCAGATTATTCAAGAGTGCAGTTGTGCGTCATCGGTGGATTATCGGGAAGCGACCCATGAGATCTCCGGATAAGTTGGCAGTAAATACGGTCGTCGGAGTATCCGAATCACGTACGTACCAAGTACTACGTTCTACTACCGATTTACGAGACAAGGTCAACTCCTAGCAAAGCACCAAGTCATCCCAATTCTCCGGACATATCCTTTTAAAGAATATTTAGATCTATATCAAGCGTAGTATACTAATGTATGTGGCATATCGGCCCAGTATCGGATAGTCACGTGCTAGGGCTGGGGCTGGATAAGTGTCTGCCCCGTCCGAAACACATATCGGATGTCTGGTAACTAGTCTCTATAATCGGATATTCATGACCTGGTCATAATATCACGATTGGATGCGCATCTCTTAAGAGCACTAATACCGTATCCTGCGTGACATCATCTCCACTATGACTGGAGTGATACTTCCGTCTTGACATCACATCCAATACACTACGATTCTCAATATACCCGGCATTGGCGTACACAGAACCGGTTAGAGTCCTAGACGACCTCAACTAAAGTATATCGATTGTCGTAAGCATTAGCGATGTAAGTCTCAGGTTAAGACTATACACACCTACCTTGATTTCGGCCTCCCATAGACACATATTCTAATACCAATGGGATTCCGAGGGGTCTATCCAGAGCGAAGCTGTTTCCCGTACCATCGGTGAAACACGACCTCCTATCGCACTTGCATAAGCATCCAATACTTATCTATATGAGAACTATGCCGTTGTGCCCTCACAACGCACACAAGTGCAATACTAGCCTATTCCGCATTATCGATGTCCAGTCTCGATAATACTACGGCTAGGGATATTTTAATGATTAATCCTTCGGGGACTGATACTGTCTCATATCATTCTCAGTCCAGGAACTAATCATAGGGACCTCTCTTCATTTATATATCTAAGGTGATCTAATCACAAATGATGAGAGTGCAATTTCCTGTCAATAGTTAATTTGCTACAACAACACAATGATCTGTGCAAATAGTGACGCTATGGGTCATTTTGTCCAACAGCGTGAAAATCCGATTTTCAGATTTCAAACTTTTTCTGGATAAATAAATAAACACATTATTGAATTACCCAATAATCAAATAATGAAATAAATTTCAAATGAATCAAATTCAGTGAAAGTACCATTACCCTTATTGGTATTTTGTCCATTTTAGTCCGAAATTGATCAAATCAATTGTAAATGATTCTAAATCATTTCTAATATGAACTTAGCATGTTCAAAACATCAAAACACCAAAAGACACAAAATCCCCAAATTTCCCTCACATTACCGTGAGCACCATTTGGTGCCAATATTGACCATTTGGTCATTCCATGCTTCAAAACTCATCTTAATGAAATCCAATCAACATGAAACTTTTGCATGCATCTTATACACACTCAAATGCTCAACATATCTCAAAATCCCCAAATTTAGAATAGGTTATAAACCCTAATTTCTCTATTTCCTCAAATTGGGCAAATTAGGCCATTTACATTAAATCAAATGTTTCAATCATCAATCTTTCAACTAATTCAAGTCTCAACACAATTAAACAACTCAAGATCAAATCTAGGTCATTTAAGAGTGGGTCAACAACTCTAGAATAGCAACATGGTTTCATAAACCTTAAAAGATTACATATAACTACAATAGTCATATCCTTTCTTCATCATACATGCTTTACAATTTCACCAAAGTTTTCCATCAACAAAAACCACAAAGAACAAAGAAAGAAATAACCTAAGGATATCAAATATGAAAGCCTAGATCCTAAGGAACAATTTCCCTACTAATAGTAAGTTGGAGAAAACTTACTAAAATCAAGCTTTCTTGGATTGCCTCCTCCATATACTAAGTGCATAATCCTTGCAGCTAAGACTCGACCAAATTCCTGTGCTGCTTCTACGTATTGTGGCTTAACACCGACACTAGTACCACAAAACACACAGATGTTTTCAACTCATCTTCTTGAAGTGGCTTCCATGTTTTACTCTGGATGTCTTCAAAAGTGCAATGATGAGTTGAATTTATAAAACCTGAAAATGGTGAGTAAGATAATAGAACTAGTACCTGCCAAATGACAATTATTAGTTAACAGTAAAATAAATCATTATATTAAAAAAGGTCTGGATTCTGTCGGAGAAAATAAAAGAAAACAACAAAACAAATTACAATTATTAGGAAAAGACAAAGAGATATAATATGTACAAGAAAAGTAGTGGCTTGATTGACGTCTATGCGTCAGGGACAAGCTTCCCATCCAATTTTCTTATAAATTGGCAAACTGGGTCTTTTTGAGTCAGATTCCCGAGACTTAACTGTTGTCTTTCTTATAGAAATTGTGTATGTAATTTGCGAATGGCTATTTGAACATATCCACTGGGATAGGTCTCAAGAGTCGAAGATATATCATCTAAAGACTCCTTACTCAAGCCATCCCTGATGAATTTAATTTTGTCTTCGCGAATATCAGACACCATTCATAAAGAACGACAACGAGTATTGCAATTCCAGCTTGCACATTTGTAACAAACACCCATTTTCTTAGCTTTACGTTTCTTTGCATAGGTGCTTCTTCCAAAACCAAGCAGATGTGAAATAAAAGATTTAGAAGACTCAGTTGCTAGATGTGACTTCTCGAACGTTAGACTGGATCTGAAAGTGTGAAACTTTCTTTTTGTCACTCAAATGATTCTCCCCAGTAGTGCTTGACACGCTGACTGTTAACCTTGAATGTTTCGTTCGTGTTGGGATCCAGTAACTCAACAGCTCCATATGGTATAACCTGAGTGATCACAAATGGACCTGACCACCTTGATTTCAACTTTCCAGGGAAATGTTTCAACCGTGAATTATACAACAACACTTGCTGCCTTGGTTCCAACTGTCACATTGAAAAATTGGCCAACCTCGGGTTCATCATGGATCATGAGATAGGTCACGATCTAATTTTTCAGTCCTTACCAAAATAATTCTCTAACTTTATTATGCAGTTTCATCTATCTGATAAAGAAGCTACTTTAGCAGAATTGCACAATCTAATAAAGCAAGCAGAGAATGACTTGAAACCATAGCTTAAAACCTCCGTCGTGCTTACGGGTATGGACCTGAAGCCACGAGGCCCAAAGAAAAATAAGGGCAAGACTAAGGCTTCAGATCACCTAAAGCCCAATGGTAAGGTGGAGAAGAAAAAAGGAAATGGGAAATGTTTCTTTTGTGGAAAGAAGGATCATTGGAAGAAAGACTGCAGATCCTTGAAAGCCAAGAAAGCTAGGGAAGCCCAAGAGGCCAAGAAGCCCAATACTTCAGGTATGTTGTATATGATTGAACTATATTCTCAAAACTCTGAACCTTCTACTTGGGTGCTTGACACCGATTGTGGGACTCACTTGTGTAACAATGTGCAGGGCATGAGAAACAGTAGGAGACTCCGTCATGGGGAGGTTGACTTACGTATGGGTAATGGAGCAAAACTGGTTGCATTGTGCGTGGGGACTTATTCATTAGTTTTACTGAATTGTTTAATTTTAGACTTATAAGATTGTGTTTATGTACCTTCTGTAGTAAAGAACATCATTTCAATTTCTTCTTTATGTAATAAAGGCTTTTCATCCCTATTATGTTATAATGAATGTTCTATTTATTTCAATGAAATAAAATATGGAGATGGTATTTTGAATAATGGTATCTATGTCTTACAAACTAACAAAGGAAGTTCAACCTCTAATATATACAACGTTAAGTCGAATAATCTCAATGAATCACTTCTATGGCACAATCGCTTAGATCATATCAATGAAACAATATTAATTAAGCTACATAAGGAAGGGTATTTCAGACCCTTCAAATATGAACCTTATGGAACTTGTGAGTCTTGTTTACTTGGTAAAATGACCAAATTACCCTTCAAAGGTAAAAGACAACGTGCAGGGAGACATTAGAACTCATACACTCTGATGTATGCCGACCAATGTTAGTCACCGCTAGAGGTGGATTCTCCTACTTCATTACCTTTATCGATGATCACTCGCGATATGGGCATGTGTACCTTATATGGTACAAATCTGAAGCCTTTGAGAAATTCAAAGACTTCAAAGCTGAAGTAGAAAACCAGCTTATTAAAAGTATTAAGTCAATAAGGTCTGACCGAGGTGGTGAATACTTAAGCGGTGAATTTCAAGATTACTTGAGAGAAAATGGCATTGTTTCCCAGTGGACTCCTCCGGGAACTCCATGGTATAATGGGGTCTCCGAAAGGAGAAATAAGACATTATTAGATATGGTCCGATCAATGATGCCAGACACGGATCTACCTATTTCATTTTGGGGTCTTTCTTTAGAAACTGCAACACTACTACTAAACCAAGTTCCTTAGAAGACTGTTTGTCAAACACCATATGAGTTATGGTCTGGGAAACGTCCTAGTCTTAGTTATCTAAGAGTTTGGGGATGTGACACATATGTTAAGCTCACACAAACTAACAAATTGGATGATAGGGTAGTTAAATGTATGTTTGTTGGATATGCCTTGAACTCAAGAGCATACGTGTTCTACGTCCGAAATGAACAAAGAACATTTGTCTCATGAAATGCTAAATTTCTAGAGAATGAATTTCTTCTCAAGAAATATAGTGAGAGTAGACTTTGACCTCGATGAGGTACGAGAAGAACAAAATAACATAGAACTAAACCCCAGACCCCTCAAAAGGGCAGCGACAGAACAAACACAAGGTTATGAACTTAGAAGGTCTGGTAGGGAAATATATGAGCCTGAAAGATATGGTTTCCATATTGATGAGGAACATGATCAGATCATTGATAATAACGATCCCACCAGTTATGACGAAGCAATGCGTGACATTGATTCAGTCAAGTGGCTTGAGGCCATGAAATCCGAAATAGATTCTATGTATCAGAATCAAGTCCGGGACTTGGTGGATGCACCTGAAGGGTTAAAACCCATAGGCTGCAAGTGGATTTACAAGCGTAAAACTGATGCAAATTGCAACATCCAAACCTATAACGCTAGGTTGGTGGCGAAAGGTTATAGACAAATCCAAGGAATTGACTATGAAGAAACCTTCTCACCTATTGCAATGATAAAGTCCATTTGAATTTTACTGGCACTAGCTGCATACTTTGATTATGAGATTTGGCAGATGGATGTCAAAACAGCTTTCCTTAATGGGAACCTCGTAGTGGAAGTCTATATGACACAACCTGAGGGGTTTGCATCTAAGGATGATCATAATAAAGTATGCAAGCTTAAACGATCCATTTATGGACTCAAGCAAGCTTCCAGAAGTTGGAATATACGATTTGATGAGACAATCAAAGGATTTGACTTCATCAAAAATGTAGACGAGCTTTGTGTTTAAAGGAAAAGTAGTGGGAGTGCTGTTGTATTTCTTGTATTATATATCGATGACATATTAATCATCGGGAATGATATTCCAATGATGTAAGCCACCAAGCAATAGTTATCTCAGAATTTCTCCATGTAAGATTTGGGAGAAGCAGCCTACATCCTCGGCATTAAGGTCTACCGTAATAGATCTAAGAGGTTGTTAGAACTTTCTCAATCTACATACATAGATAAAGTTTTGAAAAGATTCAAAATGGAATATTCCAAAAGAGGTAATTTACCTACTTGTCATGGAATTAAATTATCTAAGGAGCAATGACCACATAATCCTTCAGATAGAGAGCGTATGAGTAGGATCCCTTATGCTTCACCAATAGGATCGATCATGTACGCCATGCTATGTACAATACCTGATGTCTCTTATGCTCTTAGCATAATGAGCATGTATCAGACAAATCCTGGTGAGCAACACTGGGCAGTTGTCAAAACAATCCTCAAGTATCTGAGAAGAACTAAGGATGTGTTTTTGACATACAGATATTGTTCTGAGATGAAAGTCATTGGTTACTGTGATGCGAGCTTTCAGATCGACATGGATGACAGCAGATAGCAAATAGGATATCTATTTACTTTAAATGGTGGTGCTGTAAGTTGGAAAAGCTCAAAGCAGTCTACTACAGCGGACTCCACCATTGAAGCCGAGTATATTGCAGCATCTAAGGCAGCTAAAAAAGCAGTCGGGATAAAGAAGTTCATAACGGAGTTGGAAGTACTTCCCGCGATAAAGAATGGCGTCACGATGTACTGTGACAATAAGGGCGCCATTGCTCAATCAAAGGAACCATGGTCCCACCAGAAATCCAAGCATGTACTCAGGCGATTTCATCTTATCAGAGAGATTGTTGAGAGAAAAGAAGTTATTATAGAGAAAATACCCACAGAAGATAATCTTGCAGATTCTCTGACTAAAGGGCTGACTCAACAAAAGCATGATAGGCAAATCCGAGAGTATGGTGTCCAGATTCATACTAGTTAGCTATAGTGCAAGTGGGAGATTGTTAGGGATATGCCCTATACCCAACTTGTGGATGGGGTATATGTACATGTATTTGTAATATTTTCATTATTTAATAAAATGGCAATCTTTATTATACGTGTCTTACATAACTTATATGAATCATCAACACTGTAATAAAGCCCTGGAGATCCGTCCGTTTGGTGTATCACATGGATGCATGAGTTGCTCGTGTCCATCGAACTGACCGCCGAAAGTTTTCTTATGGAGTGTTTATCCCATCTGTTTGTGAGAACTTTCATGTATCAATTATACGACTAGTCCTTAGACTTGAGGTCTTAACAATCTTATATATGGATCAAATAACTTTGACATTCTCATTCCCCGGTTCAAAAGGTCCGGTCATAAGGGTATGATTGGGTCATTTTTTGAAACACATGAAGTTTGTAAAGATACAATAGAGAATCGCCACTCTCTTAGATAATATTTTCTTATAAGAGTAGTATTCCAGTTCACGGGTTGATATGTGTGATCAGTGCTTGAGACTGTGGCCACAGCGGAAGAATCATGTGAGATTCTTGGGTTAGCATGATTCATGACAATATCACCATCATACCTTTGACCATATGGGTAGACACTTTCCATACCCTAGGTCAATAGGTGGGGAAACAGTGAGGCGATGGATCATATCATATGTAAATCGCATAAAAATGGGTACATATATATCTTTCCTTCTCATTTGGGGGCATTGGCATGTTGCTAGATGTCAACCTTGGTCATTGAAATCGAACGACCATCTAATCGGAGGATAATTTATGTTCGATTAAATTATCACGATTCATTTCATGTCCAACTTGAGGGGAACCCAAAAGGTCACACACAACAAAGTCGAAATCAATGGTTAATAGTGCACAATAAAAATATAACAGCATATATGATTACTGTAGGAATTGTTCATAAATGGTTTAATGTGTTTAATTATTGAACAGATCATCAATGAGGTTTCATAGTGGCTTACGGATTGGTGAATGACGATGGAGGCACTTTGGGAATTTGAATAAAAAAATTACTATTCATGTGAATAGTAATTTTTTTTTCTTATTTGTTTTGAATTCTAATTTGGCTCAAACTTTTATCGGGGTTTTATAATCTTATTTAACCACTAAATTAAGATCCAATGGCTAAGATTAAATTAGCTTTTATCCCACATCAGATTCTTAATTAATTTTATTGTCTTTGGAGCACTATATAAACCCAAAGAATTCTTCACAAATTTTTACACCAAAACTTTCATATCTTGGGTTTATATAAGTGAGCAACTCTAAAGTTTAAGAGTAAACCACTGATTTTGAGGATCCTTAAGTCTAATTGACTAGAGGAACCTCGAGTTAAAAGTTTTGAGGTATTTGCCTAGGCTAGCACCAAAGGCAAAATACTCGTGCACTCAAGGCGTAGTCTTGCCGTTGAGTTTTGGCTTTGGTGTGTGCATATTTGGAGGCCACACACTTGGGTGGCTCTTTGGAACGTGGAAGAGCTTGCTGATTTCAAGAAAATCTTGTATATTAGAGGGAGGACTGGAGGAGTCTACGGTTCAAGTAAGTCTTTTTCTTTCTTTATTTTATTTAGAGTTCTTATGATAGTTAGCATGTTTAGGTTTATGTTCTTGCATGTTTTATGAGTTTTATGCTTAGAATATATAGTAACATGCCTAGGTTTGTAGAATAATCAAAACAAATGGGTCTTGGGCAAGGGAAAGTGGCATAATAATTTAAATTTTCCGTTGCACACTCGCGGTCGCTTCCCAACATGATCAGTGTTTGAGACTGTGGCCGCAGCGGAAGAATCATATGAGATTCTTGGGTTAGCATGATTCATGACACTATCAACATCATACCTTTGACTATATGGGTAGACACTTTCCATACCCTAGGTCAAACGGTAGGGATACAATAAAGCGAGGGACCGTATCATATATAAATCACATACATAATGGGTATATATTTTTCCTTCTCATTTGGGGGCATTGGCATGTTGCTAGATGTCAACCTTGGTCATTGAAATCGAACGACCATCTGATCGGAGGATAATTTTTGTTCGATTAAAGTATCACAATTCATTTCATGTCCATCTTAAGAGGAACCCAAAAGATCATACACTACAAAGTCAAAATCAATGGTTAACAGTGCGCAATATAAATTTAACAGCATATATAATTGTTGTAGGAATTGTTCATAAATGGTTCAATGTGTTTAATTATTGAACATATCATTTATGAGGTTCCATAGTGGCTTAGGGATTGGTGAATGACGATAGGGCACTTTGGGAATTTGAATAAATAAATAAATAAATAAAAACGTGAATAGTAACATGAATAGTAATTTTTTTTATTTGTTTTGAATTCCAATTCGGCCCAAACTCTTATTAGGGTTTTATAATCTCATTAAACCTCTAAATTAAGATCCAATAGCTAAGATTAAATTAGCATTTATCCCACATCGGATTCTTAATTAACTTTGTTGTCTTTGGAGCACCTATATAAACCCAAAGAATTCTTTACAAATTTTTGCACCAAAACTTTCATATCTTAGGTTATATAAGTGAGCAACTCTAAAGTTTAAGAGTAAGCCACTGATTTTGAGGATCCTTAAGTCTAATTGACTAGAGGAACCTCGATTAAAGTTTTGAGGTATTTGCCTAGGCTAGCACCAAGGGTAAAATACCTGTGCACTCAAGGCGTAGTCTTGCCCTTGAGTTTTGGCTTTGGTGTGTGCATCTTTGGAGGCCACACACTTGGTTGGCTCTTTGGAACGTGGAAGAGCTTGCTGAGTTCGAGAAAAGCTTGTAGATTGGAGGGAGGACTGGTGGAGTCTTCGGTTCAAGTAAGTCTTTTTCTTTCTTTATTTTAATTAGTGTTCTTATGATAGTTAGCATGTTTAGGTTTATGTTCTTTGCATGTTTTATGAGTTTTTATGCTTAGAATATATAGTAACATGCCTAGGCTTGTAGAATAATCAAAAAAAATGGGTCTTGGTGTTGGGTTTCTAGATTAGTCCCATGAATCATTCAAGCAAGAAACATGTGTGAATACAACAATGAAATATGGCGGAATCATACTTACATTGATCGGATTTGGCGATGCGATGAACACAAAATCTTCTTGGCTCCTTGAGCTCTCGGCAATGGCCCAAAATTGTGCTCCTCCATTTTTGGTCATGTACTTCATTGATGTTCCAAGCTCCAAGCTTTGCAAATGGTAATTCCATGCTCACGTGTGGGTTTCCCTATCACCTTGGATGACTCTTCATGTGCTAGTATTGGCAAGATTTGCCATAAATCTTCCATTTTCTTTCTTAGTGCTCTCGGTTTTTGAAGAACAAAAAAGAGAGAAATGGCCTTTTGGCCGAATGCAAAGAGAGGAGAGAATGAGAGAATGTGTTTTTGTGTGTTGGTTAAATGATTTCCAAAATCAATTAAAACATATACCAAATTTTGAATTTCCAAAATTCAAAAAGGTACAAGCATTAAAGAGGTACAAGCATTAAAGCTATCCAACTTCCACCATCAATCACAAGTGACAAGTTGTCACATCACTCAAAGTGACTACACATCACATCAATCAAAGTGACTAATGATTTGACGCTTGATGTGACTTGTGGGCATTTGAATTCGAAATGCGAGTGCGCCCGCAAACACTCCCGGGCTCGGGTTCGCTAATTCCGAATTAACGAATTTTCCGTTACGACGTAACTAAATCAAATTCAATTAAATAATTTTGCCTAGCAAAATTACTATTCACGTCGCTGACGAATTAATTCTAAATTAACTCGTTCGCCCGAATTAAAATCCAATTTTAATTCCGCGTCGAAATACAATTTCGTAAAATATATCGAATATATTATTTTATCGATTAATTCCAAATTAATCGTTCTCTCTCTTTAATTAATATTTTATCCCAGATAAAATATCTCTGTAATTAATCTCAGATTAATAAAGTGCGAGTCATACGTCATCGGTGAATCTTTGGGAAGTGACCCATGAGATCCCCAGATATGTTGGCAGCAAATCCGGTCGTCGGACTATCCGAACACGTACGTACCTAGTACTACATTTTTACCGATTTACAAGACATTGTTGGCTTCTAGCAAAACATCGTGCCTACCCAATTCTCCATAAATATTCTTATACGAATATGTGATCTATATCGGCGTAGTATATGTAGTATTGCGTATTGCGATCCAGTATCGGATGTCAAGTGCAAGGCCTGAGGCTGGAATTGTGGTTGCCCCGTACGAAGCACATATCTGATCTCTGGTAACTAGTCTTTATAATCGGATAATCATGACCTAGTTATATTATCCCGATGACTGCAGTACATAATAGCATCAGTTCCATATCCTACGTGATCATCATCTCCACTATGACTGGAGTGATACTTCCGTCTTGACATCACACCCAATACACTACGATTCTCAATATATCCAGAAGAGGCGTACACAGAACCTGTTAAAGCCCTGGACGACCAAAACCAAAGTATATTGATTGTCGCAAGTATTAGCGGTGCAAGTCTCAGGTTAAGACCAAATACACCTACCCGAATTCAGACTTCCATAGACACATAGTCATACTACCAATGGAATTCCGAGGGGTCTATCCAGAGGGAAGTTGTTCCCATACCATCGGTAAACACAACCTCCTATTAAACTTGCATGAGTATCATATACCCAAATATATGAGAACTATGCCGTTATGCTCCCACAACGCGCACAAGTGTAATACTAGTCTTTTACGCATTATCGATGTCCAATCTCGATAATACTCTGACTATTGATATTTAATGATTAAACCTTCGTGGATTGATACTGTCTCATATCATCTCAATCCGAAACTAATCATAAGGACCTTCTATCATTTATACATCTTGGTAATCTAATTACAAATGATAAAAGAGCAATTTCCTTTGTCACACAGTTAATTTGTACAACAACACCATAATCTGTACAAATAGTGATGCAATGGGCCATAATTGTCCAACAATCTCCCACTTGGCCTATAGCCAATCACTCAATTGTCCTACACCCGAACTATGTACAGTTCGCTCAAATTTCTGCTGAGGAAAGGCTTTCGTCAGCGGATTCACATGATTATCATCTGATACGATTTATTCGATCATCACATCACCACGATGTATGATCCGAATGAATCAGATGAATATTTGAAGTATGTATCTAGATCGTTGATGAGACCATTAATTCTTTAGCCTGTGCTGTAGCCTAGCTCAGCTGCTAACAGAACTACTCCTAATCTAATTAGGATTATTATCGACCCAAATGGCTTCTATTGCTGCCTCAGCTACAGCAATAATCCACTTTCGTTGTTTATCGGTAACAGTATCTTGCTTGGAAGATTTCCAGCTGACTGTTCCGTTATTCAAACTGTATAATACCTTTATTTCGACTTATAGTCGTTATTTATCGGTTAGGAAACTTGCAGCAGTGAACCCAGTCACTTCAAGTTCTCATTCTCCATAGTTTAAGAAAGCATCCTTAGTTCATCTAAGATACTAAAGGATGTTCTTAACATCAATCCAGTGACTATCACATGGATTGGCCTGATTGTGACTCTATATACTCAAAGTATATGAGACACCAGGTCGCGTATATTTATTTCAATGTACGAGTCCTCGGAGAGTGCCAACAACCTTTAGATCTATCCTAGTAGATCTTTATTCCTAGATTAAAGGTTTTTTCTCCCAAGAATTCTACGGAGAATTTTCATGAAAGCCAAGCTTTCACCGATTGTATTATGGGAATATCATTTCCAAGAAATGACATATCATCATTACTTAGGACATTCATTGTCAGTGCACTCCCACTAACCTTCTTATATACACAAGAATCTTTTTCATTTTGAATTAAATCATATAACATTATGATTACATCAAAATGATAGTTCCAAGAACGCAATGCTTGCTTCAATCCATTCATGGATCGAATTAACTTGCAAACCTTGTTTGCTTGTTTTGGTACGACAAAACCGTCAGGATGTTACAAACATCCTCCAAAAGATTTCCGTTAAAGAAAGCGGTTTTGGCATTCAGCTGCCATATTTCATAAATGAAACATACAGCATCAGCAAGCATTATCCAAATGGATTTAACCATGGCAATGAGTAAAAGGTTTCGTCATAATCGACACAATGTTGATAACGATACCTTTTTGCTACAAGCCCAGCTTAGTACGTTGGTATGTTGCCTTCCATGTATGTCTTCCTTGAAGACTTATATAGTACCAATAGGCACAATGCCTTCCGATACTAAAACCAGTATCCAAACTTGGTTGGTATACATGGAATCCATTTTGGACTTCATGGCACTTTGCCATAATATGGAGTCGATACCTTGTATCACTTCCTCATACGTAGTCAGTTCTTATTCCTCAATAAGATTGACATCTTTACGAGGTGAGATCAGAAACCCATACCTCCCAAGTTGTTTTCTGACTCTCTCCGACTTGCGCGGTTCTTGTGTATTCGAAGATTATTTGTATAGTTTCATCCTTGATGAACTATTTTTGTTCCAGTAAGGAATCAGTGCCTGGAATAGTATTACTCTGATTTTCATCGAGTTTTACTTTCCTCCCACTTACCACTGCATATAGGTATTCCTCTTAGGAAAACCGCATGGTGAGCAACAATTACATTGTTCTCTTGTGAGTTGTATAAGTACTATACTTTGGTTTCCCTAGGATAACCTACAATTTAGGCAATTATCCTATTTGGGTTTTAGTTTGGTATCATCCAAACATATGCCCAACATTCCCAAATCTACAGGAATGATAAAACCTAGTTTCTTTCATGTTCATATCTAATATGAAATCTGTCAAACAGATTTTTTATGGAACCTTATTCAAAATAAGTTTTGTATTGTTTAAAGCTTATCTTTTGAAGGAAATGGTAGCTCAGAGCGACTCAAGATTAACCTTATCATGTCCAACAAAATTTGGTTTCTCTGTTCGGACACACCGTCAAATTGACGTGTTCCGAGAGGAGTCCTTATTGAAATAATACTATACTCTTTCAAGTATTTGAGAAAATTATTGCTTAAGTATTTTCATCATGGTCTAACCGTGACGGTTTAATACTTTAGCCGATCTGTTTGTCTACTTCGTGTCGAAACTCTTTGAATTAATCAAAATTTCTGATTCGTGTTTCAAAAGAAACACATAACCATAACGTGATGCTACATCCGTAAGGGTCACGAAACATTCATATCCACATCTAGCCTAGCTAGACATGGGCCCACTTACGTCACTATGAACGAGGGCTAACAGATCGATGGCATTTGCACTTTTACCAAGTAAAAAGTATTTCAGGCACTTTGCCCAATAAACTAGATTCGTAGACTTTATTTTAATAGAATCAAATTCGTCCTAGTATTCACTCTTCAAAAGTGTGGATATACGAGTCTTGTTTAATTGTGTCCCAGACAACAATGCCACTTATAAGTCTCAACTGATTAAATCAGTTTGAGCTATTTGTTTGTCCTGTTATAACGTTTGAGATTCATTATATTCAAAATATAAATATTATTCACATCTAATGTGTTTATCTCAATATCATCTTTATAAAATAAACACTTTAGTGTTCTAGAATATAAAGGTTACTCGCAACGGGTTAAACCCTGATATAGAGATAATGTTTCTAGTCAAACTAGTTACATTGTAACAGTTTCCTAATTCAAGTACACACCCAAAGGGTTGTTCCTAAATTTAGGTCTCCACGGTTAAAACAACAACAGTTGTCCCGTTTTCGACTCGTAGGTAAATCTTAACTGAAGTCAGTCTCCTGCAAATGAGCAGATTATGCACACCAATGTATATTTATGTACCACACTTAGTATCTAAAATCCAATTTTAATACTAGTAGTGAACATATTTATGACAAACATTCTTGAAGTCAGAGCCTTGCCCGTCTTCAATTCCTTTATGTCTCCTTTGTCCATACGGCAGTCACGCTTCCAGTGACCCCGTTTACCACAGTCTAGGCGGACATCCTGGGATATGTCATTTGTCTTCCTAGAAGATTATAATGACTTGCCTTGTTGGTTTCTATAATATGTCCCAAGGAAAGATTAAGCATTGCAAAATACTATAAATGAATATATTAAAAGACTGAAGCATGGCGGAATCATACTTACAAAGCTATGTGATGAAGAAGATGATCAAATGGTGGAAGCTCCAGTGTTGGAAGATTCGGCCAAGAGGAGGAAGAAGACTTGAAGCTCCAAGCTTTTGTATTCCAAGCTCTTTGATGGTTTCCCTATCACCTCTTTTGATCCCTGCTTGTGCTAGCAAAATTGGAGAAATAGAAGATCAAATCTTCCTTGCCCTTGTCAATGGAGTTCTCGGCAATTTGAGAGAGAAGAAGAGATTTTGTGTAAAGTCTTAATTGATGTGTTTTACCAAAAATCAATTTATATTATGTTATAATTTATTAAATAAATAATAAATCTATGACCTAAACCATGCAAATGGCTTAGAGTGTCAAACACTCAAACTCCATGCAAAGCCTTGAGTGTAATGCACACTATCACCATGCAATGCCTTAGAGTGTTTTGTGTACACTATTAACATGCAATGCCTTATCAATAAAATAATGCATATAATGACAAGTGTCATGTGGGCCCCACACGTTCCCAAATGAAAGTGGGCCCACGTCCACTCACGCGTTCGGGTTCGATATTTCCGAAATACCGAACTTGCGTCGCGACGTTAATTAAATCGGATTTAAATAAATAATCGCTCCTAGCGAAATTATTATTTACGTCGCTTACGAATTAATTCTAAATTAACTCGTATGCCCGAATTAAAATCTAATTTTAATTTCGCGTCGAAATCGAATTTCGATTATTATATCGAATACAATAATTTTATCGATTAATTCCAAATTAATCGTTCTCTCTCTAAATTAGGCACTTTATCCAAGATAAAGTTTCTCCGCAATTAATCCAAGATTAATTAAGTCCGAATCAATATCATAGGTGAATCTTCAGAAGCGACCCAAGAGATCTTCGGATATTTTGGCAGTTTAAATACGGTCGTCGGATAATCCGAACACGTACGTACCTCGTACTACGTCTTTACCGATTTACAAGACAAGGTTGGCTTCTAGCAAAGCGCCATGCCTACCCAATTCTCCAGAAATATTCTTATAGGAATATAAGATCTGTATCAGGCGTAGTATACGTAGTATTCCGTACATCGATCCAGTATCGGATGATCACATGCTAGGCCTGGGGCTGGAGATGTGTCTGCCCCGTACGAACATATATATCGGACATCAAGCAACTAGTCTCTTTAAATCGGACAATCCTGACCTTGTCATATTGTCCCGACGGTTTGCAACCTTTTATAGAGTACTAGTTCTGTGTCCTGCGTGATCATCACCTCCATATGTCTGAAGCGATACTTCCATCTTGACATCACATCCAGTACACTACGATTCTCGATAAACCCAGAAGAGGTGTACACAGAACCGGTTAAGGTCCCCAACCACCAAAACTAAAGTTTACCGATTGTCGCAAGTACTAGCGATGTAAGTCTCAGGTTAAGACCATATACACCTACCCTGATGCGGCCTCCCATAGACACGTAGACTATACCAATGGGATTCCGCGGGGTCTATCCAGAGCGATGCTGTTTTCCGTACCATCGGTAAAATACAACCTCCTATCGCACTTGCATAAGTATCCAATACTTAAATATATGAGAACTATGCCGTTGTGCCCTCACAACGTGCACAAGCGCAATACTAGTCTATTCCGCATTATCGATGTCCAGTCTCGATAATACTACGACTAGGGATATTTAATGATTAAACCTTTGGGGACTGATACTGTCTCATATCATTCTCAGTCCAGGTACTAATCATATGGACTTTCGCCATTTATAAGTCAAAGTAAATAATATTACAAAAACGGCAAAAGGCAATTTCATTATCACATAGTTATTTTGTACAATAATACAATATCATTACAAACAGTGACGCTATGGGACATAATGGAAGGTTGGAAATTACTCTCTAATGGAAGGGATTATACTTACTATGTTTTCCAAGCTTCTGATTTTTTTCTTTCTTTCTCTCTAGCATCCTTTGCTTCCTTTGAATTGTTTTTGGTAACTGTGTATTAGGTTAGTCTGAAATAGCATCCTTATTGCCGATATAAACGATGTAATACAGATTGAGGGGTGCTGAAAACACTTAGCCAATAATCCAGGTCTATGATGGCAAGGTTCATCACGAATTTAAAGGTCACTTGAACTCAATAAATCCAAGTCGAAATAAACAACACAAATCGTACGTACGTAGGTGTATGCATCAACGACATTGATCTTCGCCTTGCACTGTCAAGCTGAAGCTCAAATACATTTAGAGATATAGTAAATTAAAATCAATTATACAATTCACTTTCATTAAGATCAAAATTGCTGAACTAACAACCAATATATTAAGTCTATATTCTTACAAAAAATTAAACTTTTACATTTCGAATCGTATAAAGTGTAAAATAACTCAAATACACAACTAAAATTTTAATATAGTAACTTTATATTAAGTCCTGTATGGACGAATGTAGCATTATTAAATAAAGTAAATCAAATATTTCTTTCTTTATTTTCGGTAACGTTTGAAGTAATAATCTAAAGTTAATTAAACAACTATAATAAATCATTGCTACAGGGAAACTAGCACATTTCTTTCTCTTATAATAGTACTAAGTGCAACGTATCAATACATACCTGCAACAACGCTAATTCATGTCCTTATCATATAATTCTTATTTATTTGATCTTTAATAATTATATACTTTAATACAAATTAAATCAAGATGAATAATACAATACCCTCTCATCATTGTAAATATTTAATCTATTATATATTTTTGTAAATTATTTATACAATATATGTCTATTAGATATATGTCAAATACTATATGTATGAATAGACAATACGTTATGAAGTATACGGGTATTAATCGATCATTAGTAATACACACATTAGTAGGAAATGACGTTCGCCGTTCGCATTATTTTTCGTTTAATGTTTAAAAACGATTATAAATAATCATCATTATTCATAAATGTTGCTCTAGTGCTCACGAGTATGTTTCATTATTGAGACTCTCTAATTCAGGTATATCCGTCCACGAAATCCATTCATGTCCTAATCTATCCACCCGAGGGATGACGTCACGGATAACTAGCTGAATCATACAGGTCGAGGTCATTGCATACGTATAATCCCTTCCGTCACAGGTATCCACATAATCCCAGATATATATTGTAACGTCAATCTCTATAAGTATTATCTTGTCGACGTATCTATTAGCAATCTTTAAATAACACTCGGAACTACTTCCGAAGTATACTGTGGCCACAGATTTACAGACTGCTAAATATATATGGACTACCTATGCTCTGTACACAGAACTACGGATCCTATCTTGACACACACACAGGATATCCTGAAGATTCTTATTGACGTTGGTGTACCATCCATTAAGAATCTTCGGTGAGCCGTTCAGTGTTTATCCACTATAAACACCTACACGTCTATACGAGTCTCCTAGACTCATGGTTCATTGGGATAAACCATCAGACCAAGTCTCGATCTACGACATGTACTGGTCTCAACGGATTTGACTAAACCGACCCGTGTTTAGCAATCTTGACTAGAAACTATGTTTGATAACATACATATAACAGTGACACTTCCCAAAGTCATTACAAAACTAACTTTGTAACTGAGCCTTTTGTTTGTCATTTTAGGAGATTCATTTATATTCAAAATATAAAGACCGTTATTTGCAACAGCTGTGCAAATTTCTGTATCATTTTTATATAAATAACACTCTGTGTTTCCTGAATACAAAAGTGTAACCCTGCTGGGTTAACAAGGATACAGATATAATGTTCCTAGTTAAACTAGGCACAAAATAACAGTTCAAAAGTTTAAGTTCATGCCCTGAGGGCAGTACTAAAACAAAAGTCCCTACGGCCAAAACAGCAACTGGTGTTCCGTTTCCGACCCGTAGATCCATCTCCCCTGATGCCAGCACCCTGCTATCATGCAGATCCTGCACATCAGTACAAATATGAGCACCACAACCAGAATCAAAAATCCAATTTTTAAAACTAGAAGTATTCATATTTATCTCAATAACAAACATACCAGAGGCAATGGCCTTGCCAGCCTTGATATCCTCCCTCTGCACAATGCTCATTCGGCAGTCACGTTTCCAGTGACCCCTCTTGCCGCAGTTAAGGCAGATGTCCGAGATTTGTCCTTTGGCTTCCTAGAAGCCACTGTCAACTTGCTTTACCCTTCTTCTTGAACTTCTTCTTCCTTGCACCTTCAATTGCCTTGGGGGCCACCCTTTGGCGCATGAGAGGTCAATGCAAAATGCGCCTCGCGCTGCTCCCCTTTAGGAGTTCCCTTTCGGACTCCTTCAGCACAGACAACAACTCTCCAAGAGTGTCGTCAGTATCCATCAACTTGTAGTTGACTATGATTTGTTTCCAAGTATCAGGAAGTGACTGCAAGATCATATCTATAGTCAGATCAGCCTCCAAGACTATTCCCATATTGGCCAACTCATCAATATCGGCAATCATTTGAGCCCCGTGGGCTTCAACTGATGCGCCGTCTGTCATCCGGGAGCGGAAGAGTTTCCTTACTAGCTCGTACCTCTTCATCCGCTTATTGGTGCGGTGAAGATCACGCAATCTTGCCATCATGTTATAGGGATCCAAATCCCTATTCTGGCGTCTGAAATGCTGAGTCATGCAGCTAGCATAACTGATGCAGCTACTCGGTGTGACTCATGTCAATAACTGACTGAGCTTGGTCACAATCATCACTATGAGTTTTCCATAACTCTAGCTCCAGTGGCTCAGTGGGTTTAGGCGGGAGAGGTCTCTGAATAGTATATAGTATCCTCTCAGCCCCAAGCACTATCTTGAGGGTCATTTCCCAGTCGGCAAAGTTTGTCCCTTTGAAGACATTATCGCCCATGATTATGTCGCGGATATTACCTTTGCCAATCATCTTGACAACTATAGTCCAACTATAAAGTCAACGATGTTATGGGTACAGTCAAACAAACTGTTACATATAAAAAAAAAAATATATTAGTCCAACTAATTATTTAAAATATGACGAAATAATTTTGAAAGACGCGTAAGGCTAAATATTGAATGAAATTGCAAATTCAATAATAGCCTCCCACTATTTTCTTCAAGTTTCTAACCCTCTGTAGAGAACTCGGGAAATCGAATTTCCTAGTGGGCTAGGATCCCGTTAAATAACACACAACTTTGACTTTGGCCAACAAGTTGTATGATATTTAACTAGGTAGATCTCGAAGATCAATTGGATCCCATCCAATTCCTAGATCCGTAGGTGGACATCCAAGTCCGAAACATATATATCTAATACATATGTCAATGTATCTAATACATTTTCCTAACCATTTCCTCTGAATCAACTAAGCCTTGGCTTTGGCACAACAAACCTAATGATTCCAGTTAAGCGGGACCCATTGACAAGGAAAATTTCGTAATCAATGTCGATGGACAAGAAGTGATCTTGACTTTGGCCAACAAATCACAACTTGGACAGGACACCGATGTGGAACAAAACTCTCATGATTCAAACACATCCTCAATTGACAAAGGTCTTGACTTTGGCCAACAAACCAATGCCAATTTCGGATCTTGAGAAAGAATCATTCAACGGAAGGAAAATCGCTTAATATTGTTTGAGGGATTTTTTGCGTAATTGGCAACCAATTAATTTATCTTTGTTAGGTCTCATCATCATACACCCTTAAGCATGCTTCTAAAACATCATAAAGCGCGTAAAGTAAAGTAATAGTGATATGCGGATGGATATATAAACAACTTGTTCCTAGAACAAATCACTCCCTTTTCCTCTCCCCGTTAGCACTATTCTACTTCTACCCAATTACATAATACAATAAGAGAAACCTCATTTACATTGAGGGGAATTAGGTGAGAAGAGAATACAAAGAGATAAAGAGATAAGGCTGGACACGCAGGTCCAATTTATAAATTCCAAATTTACAATAATTTCTAAAATTACCCTTTCCCTTCTAATATCCATCCGATATACACTATTCATTCATCACATACATATATATTCAAACAAGACATGCTTTTACAACCAATCTAATCCAATTAATTAGTCTTTGTTAAAGTGATCATCCAATGTTCAAACAATGGTTTGATTTTGCGCGAGTCCAACTCGATTGAGAATAAGTACACAAGGTACGAATTCGCGAATTATATCGAACTACTAATTAAATCTAATTTAATTCGTATTCAATACTAATTCAATTATTTAATTCCAAATTAAATGTTTACACTTTTAATGTGCTTTAAAGACTTAGATTCTAAATCCAATTCTATTGGGTCTCAAAGCCCAACTAACATCCAATGTTTAATTTAATTCAAGTCAAATGGGCTTTCAATTGATTTATTAAGGCTTGGGCTTTGGTCAATGTGGGTCATACCCAATTACCAAGCCCAAATAAGGAATCACCCTTAAGTGCCATAAAACCAATTTCAAGCCCATAAGGCCCAATTAAATTATTAAAGCCCATTATATTATATTTGGACTTAATGGAGTGATTTAGGCCCAAATTGGATCCAATCCATTTGGCCCAAATCTACTTGGTCCAAACCAAGCCCATTATGCCCAAATACAATATTAAAGCCCAATTCACCAATTAAGCCCATTAATTAAATTTTAATATTCCAAACATTAAAGTCCAATTAATTAAAGTGTAATACCAAGATTAATATATGAAACCAAATATTTCAAAAAATACCCATTTAATTTATTAATCATGTATTGTTCAAAATAAATGTCCAACATTAATTTTAACAAAAAATCAACTCCTTTACATGTTCTTAGTACATTCGGCCAAGGTGAGTTTTTGTGTCGATTTGTTTTTCAATCCGATTGAATTACTAATCTACGTCCCATAACGTTCTAAGTCATCCAATGATCTTAAACACAAAAAAAAATCCAATCCACTCCAAGTAGCAACACATTCGGCCAAGGCATGAATTTGGGGAAAAATCATCCAATGCATTTTTCATAAAATTGATTCCATATAACATCATGTTATACACATGCAAGCATACTTATTAATCAAATTTCATAAGAACATGCTTATATCAATTTCTTCATGCCATTCGGCCAAGGTTAAGATTTTGGGAAAAATCATCCAATGCATTTTTCATAAAATTGATTCCATATAACATCATTCTATACATGCCAAGCATACTTATTCATCAAATTTCACAAGAACATGCTTCAACCAATTTTATCAAATTTTAACCAAAGTATTTCATGCTTAAACCTAGCTCAATGATACATTGTTGGTTTCTATAATATGTCCCAAGGAAAGATTAAGCATTCATGAAATACTATAAATGAATATATATAAAAGACTTGAAGCATGGCGGAATCATACTTACAAGCTATGTGATGAAGAAGATGATCAAATGGTGGAAGCTCCAAGTGTTGAAGATTCGGCCAAGAGGAGGAAGAAGACTTGAAGCTCCAAGCTTTTGTATTCCAAGCTCTTTGATGGTTTCCCTATCACCTCTTTTGATCCCTTGCTTGTGCTAGCAAATTGGAGAATAGAAGATCAAATCTTCCTTGCCCTTGTCAATGGAGTTCTCGGCAATTTGAGAGAGAAGAGAGATTTTGTGTAAAGTCTTAATTGATCTTTGTTTACCAAAAATCAATTTATATTTATGTTATAATTTATTAAATAAATAATAAATCTATGACATAAACCATGCAATGGCTTAGAGTGTCAAACACTCAAACTCCATGCAAAGCCTTTGAGTGTAATGCACACTATCACCATGCAATGCCTTAGAGTGTTTTGTACACTATTAACATGCAATGCCTTATCAATAAAATAATGCATATATGACAAGTGTCATGTGGGCCCCACACGTTCCAAATGAAAGTGGGCCCACGTCCACTCACGCGTTCGGGTTCGATATTTCCGAAATACCGAACTTGCGTCGCGACGTTAATTAAATCGGATTTAAATAAATAATCGCTCCTAGCGAAATTATTATTTACGTCGCTACGAATTAATTCTAAATTAACTCGTATGCCCGAATTAAAATCTAATTTTAATTTCGCGTCGAAATCGAATTTCGATTATTATATCGAATACAATAAGTTTATCGATTAATTCCAAATTAATCGTTCTCTCTCTCTCTCTAAAAGCACTTTATCCAAGATAAAGTTTCTCCGCAATTAATCCAAGATTAATTAAGTCCGAATCAAATATCATAGGTGAATCTTCAGGAAGCGACCCAAGAGATCTCCGGATATTTGGCAGTAAATACGGTCGTCGGATAATCCGAACACGTACGTACCTCGTACTACGTCTTTACCGATTTACAAGACAAGGTTGGCTTCTAGCAAAGCGCCATGCCTACCCAATTCTCCAGAAATATTCTTATAGGAATATAAGATCTGTATCAGGCGTAGTATACCGTAGTATTCCGTACATCGATCCAGTATCGGATGATCACATGCTAGGCCTGGGGCTGGAGATGTGTGTGCCCCGTACGAAACATATATCGGACATCAAGCAACTAGTCTCTTTAAATCGGACAATCCTGACCTTGTCATATTGTCCCGACGGTTGCAACCTTTTATAGAGTACTAGTTCTGTGTCCTGCGTGATCATCACCTCCATATGTCTGAAGCGATACTTCCATCTTGACATCACATCCAGTACACTACGATTCTCGATAAACCAGAAAGGTGTACACAGAACCGGTTAAGGTCCCCAACACCAAAACTAAAGTTTACCGATTGTCGCAAGTACTAGCGATGTAAGTCTCAGGTTAAGACCATATACACCTACCCTGATGCGGCCTCCCATAGACACGTAGACATACTACCAATGGGATTCCGCGGGGTCTATCCAGAGCGATGCTGTTTCCCGTACCATCGGTAAAATACAACCTCCTATCGCACTTGCATAAGTATCCAATACTTAAATATATGAGAACTATGCCGTTGTGCCCTCACAACGTGCACAAGCGCAATACTAGTCTATTCCGCATTATCGATGTCCAGTCTCGATAATACTACGACTAGGGATATTAATGATTAAACCTTGGGGACTGATACTGTCTCATATCATTCTCAGTCCAGGTACTAATCATATGGACTTTCGCCATTTATAAGTCAAAGTAAATAATATTACAAAACGGCAAAAGGCAATTTCATTATCACATAGTTAATTTTGTACAATAATACAATATCATTTACAAACAGTGACGCTATGGGACATATGTCTAACATGCCTTTGCCCTTTTTCCACACCCCAGAAACAGAAACCTTGGCAAGCCTGGCCTTCTGGAATGTTGAAGTAAGGTGCGCCTTGCGCTTATTGCCCTATTGCAAACTCTGGCTTGGTCTCCTTGAGTATAGCCATTAACTCTCCAAGAGTTTTCTATTACAATTTAGTACTTCTAAGATCTAAGAATAGATCTATGAAGGTCCTTCAATTTCATTATCATACTATAAGGATCCAATCCTTAGTTCTGATTAAGAAATTAAGGAGTCTATTTGGCAACCATAATGGATTAATCACTAAATTTATCATCACATGAATCTTCCAAAGATCATGCTCTACTATTTGCTCAACTCCGGGCTTTGGCCCAAGAGGTTGTTCTATTAAATAGAATAACTTCTCAGTTTTCCAGGACTATCCTAAGGTTTTATTCCCAATTTGAAAATTAAAGTCGTTTAAAAAACATTTTTCACCTAGGATTATGTTTTAAACACTAATCTTTCAATTATTCTTGATTGCTATAGTCCAACTATCCAATCAACGATTTTAGGTACTGTTGATATAATGATTACTATAGTCTAACTATATAATCAACTATAATTTAAATGATAAACTCAATTACATTGATTACTATAATCCAATTATAAAATCAACTATTAATTGAAATAGTTAATTCAAATATATTGATTACTATAATCCAATTATATAATCAACTATAATGAAATAGTTTGAATACAGTCCAACTGTTAATTAAAACAACATTAAATATTAGTCAAACTAATATATTAATTTATTTGACGAAAAATTTAAAATGAGCGCGTATGGCAAGTAACTAAACGAATATTGCAAAAATTTAATAACTTGCCCCCACTATTTTTCAGCGAGCCTCTAACCCTCTGTGGGAGTACTGGGAAACCTGTTTCCTAGTGGGCTAGGATCCCGTTAAATAACACACAATCTTGACTTTGGCCAAAAAATTGTATGATAATTAACTAGGTAGATCTCTAATATCAATTGGATCTCATCCAATTCCTAGATCCAGTAGGTGGACATCCAAGTCCGAAACATATATCTTATATATGTCAATATATCCAATATATTCCCTAACCTTTTTCCTCTGAATCAACTAAGCCTTAGCTTTGGCACAACAAAACTTAGTGATCCCAGTTAGCGGAACCCATTACTATGGAAAGGTTCGTTATCGATGTCGATGGACAAGAAGTGATCTTGACTTTGGCCAACAATCACAACTTGGACAAGACACCGATATGGAACAAAGCCTTCATGATTCAAACACATCCGCGACGGACAAGGTCTTGACTTTGGCCAACAAACCAGTGCCAGTCTTGGATCTTGAGTAAGAATCACTCAATGGAAGGAAAAACGCTTAATATGTGTTGAGGGTTTTTCGCGTAATTGGCAACCAATTAATTATCTTTGTTAAGGGTCTCATCATCATACACCCTTAAACATGCATTCTAAATGCATAATAAGGCGTATAAATAAATATAATAATGATATGCAGAGGGATATTTAAACACAATGTTCTTAGAACAAATCTCTCCATTTCCTCTCTCCCGCTAGCACAAGTTTACTTCTACCCAATGTAGGGGTTTTAGGGGCAGAATCCGTAACGCATCGAAAGCGGTGGAAAATCAAATTTTCCGATTTCAAACTTTTTCTCGGATTAATTAAATAAACATTTATTTAATTATCCAATAATCAAATTATGAAATAAATTCAAATAAATCATATTTAAATGAATTTACCGAATTGCCCTTACATTGGTATTTTGTCCATTTTAGTCCGAAATTGATCTAATCAATTTTGAATGATTCTTAATCATTTCTAAGATGAACTTAGCATGTTCAAAACATCAAAACACCAAAAGCACCAAAAATCCCAAATTCCTTCATCAAGGCTGAATGCACCAAAGGGGTGTCATTTGTGCACTTTGTCATTTCATGCTTCAAAACACATCAAGATGTAATCCAATCAACATGAAACTTTATATGCATCATATACACATCCAAATACACAACATATATGAAAAGCCCCAAATTTGGAATTGGTCATGAACCCTAATTTTTCAATTTCTTCAAATTGGACAATTAGACCAAATTGGTTAAATCAATTACTTTCATTCATTGTTTCTTCCATCCAATCAAGTCTCAACACAAGAAACAACTCAAGATCAAATCTAGGTCATCTAAGAGTGGGTCAACAACTCTAGATTAGCAACAAGGTTTCCAAAACCATAAAAGAATACTTATAACTACACTAGTCACAAGCTTTCTCCATTATACATGCTCAACACTTTCACCAAACTTATCTCAAAAAACACAAAGAATAAAGAATAGAAAAAACTCAAGAACATCACAAGATGTTACCACAACAAGAGGAACAATTACTCTCTAATGGAAGGTGGAAATACTTACTATTTTCCAAGCTTTTCTTGATTTTTCTTTCTTTTCTCTCTAGCATCCTTTGCTTCCTTTAATGGAGTTTTTGGTTAAAGTGTATTAGGTTATGAATGAAATGAAATGAAAAACAATATATACATGTACAACAATTGCCTTGGCCGAAATTCACTTAGCCAAATACAAGTCTAGTAATTTCAATTTCATTTCACTTTACATTTGATCAACTTGGCTAAATATCTAAAAACAACTTTAAAGACATTTAATTAAGTCAAAAAATGGCAACTAAAAAAATATAACTCTTATATTTTAAGTGTATGGCCGAATTTAGCAAGAAATAAAGGAAAAAGATATTTTCATTTTTCAAACAATTTTGAACAAATATCTTAAGAAGTCAAAATCAATTTGACAACCATTTCCTTTTAATGTATAAGTCAACAATTGCAACTTATAATCACTTCCTAACTTTATCATTTGGTGATATATTATTATATTAATTATATTAATCATTAACAATTAAATAATTAATTAAATACAAATATATCAAATATATGTATTATATTACTTTAAATATCTCAAATACATATATTGATGATATATGTCAAATACCTTTATTTGACTATTTATTAATGTGTATTTAATAATATCATATATTAAATACAAATACACATTAATTAGGAAATGACGGTTCGGCCCGTTCGCATGTATTTTTCGTTTAATGTTTAAACGATTTATAAATAATCATCATTATTCATAAATGTTGCTCTAGTGCTCTACGAGTATGTTTCATTATTGAGACTCTCTAGATTCAGGTATATCCGTCACGAAATCCAATTTCATGTCCATAATCTATCCACCCGTAGATTATGACGATCACGGATAAACTAGCTGAATCATACAGGTCGAGGTCATTGCATACGTATAATCCCTCCGTCACAGGTATCCACATAATCCCAGAGATATAGATGTAAACGTCAAATCTCTATAGGTATTATCTTGTCGACGTATCTATTAGCAATCTTTAAATAACACTCGGAACTTACTTCCGAAGTATACTGTGGCCACAGATTTAACAGACTGCTAAATATATATGGACTACCTATGCTCTGTACACAGAACTGACGGATCCTATCTTGACACACACAGGATATCCTGAAGATTCTTATTGACGTTGGTGTACCATCCATTAAGAATCTTCGGTGAGCCGTTCAGTGTTTATCCACTATAAACACCTACACGTCTATACGAGTCTCCCTAGACTCATGGTTCATTGGGATAAACCATCAGACCAAGTCTCGATATACGACATGTACTGGTCTCAACGGATTTGACTAACCGACCCGTGTTAGCAAATCTTGACTAGAAACTATGTTTGATAACATACATATAACAGTGACACTTCCCAATGTCAATTACAAACTAACTTTGTAACTGTGTACTGCATTATATATTATCGGGCCTTTGTATAATATATACATATCACTAAACCATATTTAGTTTCGATCTAATCGTAATCAGATCGAATACGTATATAAAAACAAGAGGTGCAACCATAAATAAGTAATATTATGGAATAAGAGGATGTTCGTATTCATGAATCAGACATAAATACGGTCCGGATTGGCGCTCTGAGCACCAACCCCAACACCAATTACATAACACTTCTAAAGAAACCTCATTTACATTGAGGGGAATAGGTGAGAAGAGAAATACAAAGAGTAAGGAGGTAATAGGCTGGACACGCAGGTCCAATTAATAAATTCTAAATTTATTACAACAATTTCCAAAATTGCCCACACTCATCTAATATCCATCTGATATACATTATTCATACATCGCATCCATGTATTCACACAAAGCATGTTATCAATCAATCTAATCCAATTAATAATATGAAATTAATGACCATCCAATCTTCAAACAACGATTTGATTTTGCGCGAGTCAAACTTGTTTTGCGAATAAATACTCAAAGTACGAATTATTGAATTATATTAAACTACAACATTAAATCCAATTTAATTTGTATTTAATACTAATTCTATATTTAATTCTAAATTAAATATTACACTTTATTAATGAACCTTTAGCGACTTAGATTCTAAATCTAATCTTTACGGTCTCAAAGCCCGATTAACATCCAATGTCAATTTAATTTAGTCCAATGGGCTTTCAATTAATTTCATAAGGCATGGACTTTTGGTCAATATGGGTCAAACCCAATACCAAAGCCCATTTAAGGAATCACCCTATATGCCTAGAAACCAATTTAGGCCCATTAGGCCCAATTCATATTAAAGGTCCATTAAGTCATAATTCGACTTTATGGATATGGTTTTGGGCCCAATTGGATCCAACCAATTAGCCTAAACCAAACTTGGCCCAACCAAGCCCATTAAGTCCAATTACAACTTTACAAGCCCAATTCCAAATTTGGCCAAATTAATTAAATTATCAAAATTCCAAATTTCATAATTTAATTAACCAAAGTGTATACCATAATTAATTAACCAAATTAACATTTCCAAAACACTAATTTACTCAATTAATTATGCTCATTATCATCAAAACATGTCCAACACATTTGAATCAAAAATCAATCATTTTCCATGCTTATCAAGTCTCGGCATTTTAGGGGTTTTATGTCCGATTCCGAATTCAATCCAATTAAATCCTAAATCAACATTTCCCAAATGATTTCAACTCATCCAATGATCAAAATCAAAAAATA
Source organism: Zanthoxylum bungeanum (assembly GCA_019454045.1). Classification (NCBI taxonomy): domain Eukaryota; kingdom Viridiplantae; phylum Streptophyta; class Magnoliopsida; order Sapindales; family Rutaceae; genus Zanthoxylum; species Zanthoxylum bungeanum. Next base: position 51,964 of record SKCR01043194.1, read on the forward strand.
CCATGACATTAGGGCAAGTATACCATTCGGCCAAGCCAAGCATATTGGGGAAAATTTATCCAATTCAATTTTCATCAAATTGACAATGCATAACACCATGTTATCATAATTTAAGCATACTCAAACATTCAATTTCACTCAAACATTCTCAAATCAATTTTGCCCAAATTTACCCTAATTTCATTTCATGGTCAAAATGGCTCTGATACCATTGTTGGGTTTCTAGATTAGTCTCATGGATCATTCAAGCAAGAAACATGTGTCAATACAACAATGAAATATGGAGGAATCATACATACATTGATCGGATTTGGCGATGCGATGAACACAAAATCTTCTTGGCTCCTTAAGCTCTCGGCAATGGCCCAAAATTGTGCTCCTCCATTTTCGGCCATGTACTCCATTGATGCTCCAAGCTCTAAGCTTTGCAAATGGTGATTCCATGCTCACGGGTGGGTTTCCCTATCACCTTGGATGACTCTTCATGTGCTAGCATTGGCAAGATTTGCCACAAATCTTCCATTTTCTTTCTTAGTGCTCTCGGTTTTTGAAGAACAAAAAGGAGAGAAATGGCCTCTTGGCTGAATGCAAAGAGAGGAGAGAATGAGAGAATGTGTTTTTGTGTGTTGGTTAATTGATTTCCAAAATCAATTAAAACATATACCAAATTTTGAATTTCCAAAAGTAAAAAAGGTACAAGCATTAAAGTTATCCAACTACCACCATCAATCACAAGTGACAAGTTGTCACATCACTCAAAGTCACTAGACATCACATCAATCAAAGTGACTAATGATTTGACGCTTGATGTGACTTGTGGGCCGCACTTGAATTCGAAATGCGAGTGCGCCCGCAACCACTCCTGGGCTCGGGTTCGCTAATTCTGAATTAACGAATTTTCTGTTGCGACGTAATTAAATCAAATTCAATTAAATAATTTTGCCTAGGAAAATTACTATTCACGTCGCTGACGAATTAATTCCAAATTAACTCATTCACCCGAATTAAAATCCAATTTTAATTCCGCGTCGAAATCCAATTTCCTAAAATATATCGAATATATTATTTTATTGATTAATTCTAAATTAATAGTTCTCTCTCTTTAATTAATATTTTATCCCATATAAAATATCTCCGTAATTAATCCCAGATTAATTTTCTCTCTCTTATAATTAATCCCAGATTAATAAAGTGCGAGTCATACGTCATCGGTGAATCTTCGGGAAGCGACCCATGAGATACCCGGATATGTTGCCAGCAAATCCGGTCGTCGGACTATCCGAACACGTACGTACCTAGTACTACATTTTTACCAATTTACAAGACATGGTTGGCTTCTAGTAAAGCATCGTGCCTACCCAATTCTCCAGAAATATTCTTATACGAATATGTGATCTATATCAGGCGTAGTATATGTAGTATTGCGTATTACGATCCAGTATCGGATGTCACGTGCAAGGCCTGGGGCTGGAATTGTGTCTGCCCCGTACGGAGCACATATCGGATCTCTGGTAACTAGTCTTTATAATCGGATAATCATGACCTAGTCATATTATCCCGATGACTGCAGTACATAATAACATCAGTTTTGTATCCTACGTGATCATCATCTCCACTATGAGTGGAGTGATACTTCAGTCTTGACATCACACCCAATACACTACGATTCTCAATATACCCAGAAGAGGCATACACAGAACCTGTTAAAGCCCTGGACGACCAAAACCAAAGTATATTGATTGTCGCAAGTATTAGCGGTGCAAGTCTCAGGTTAAGACCAAATACATCTACCCGGATTCGGACTTCCATAGACACATAGTCATACTACCAATGGAATTCCGATGGGTCTATCCAGAGGGAAGTTGTTACCGTACCATCGGTAAACACAACCTCATATTACACTTGCATGAGTATCCTATACCCAAATATATGAGAACTATGCCGTTATGCTCCCACAACGCGCACAAGTGTAATACTAGTCTTTTACGCATTATCGATGTCCAATCTCGATAATACTTTGACTAGGGATATTTAATGATTAAACCTTGGTGGATTGATATTGTCTCATATCATCTCAATCCGGAACTAATCATAAGGACCTTCTATCATTTATACATCTTGGTAATCTAATTACAAATGATAAAAGAGAAATTTCCTTTGTCACACAGTTAATTTGTACAACAACACCATGATCTGTACAAATAGTGATGCTATGGGCCATAATTGTCCAACACTTGGGAAAAGGGATAGCGGCATCATATTTTGATTTTTTTTTATTTTCCGCTGCGCACTCGCGGCTGCTTCCCAACACCTTTAACCCAGCGGAAATTTATTACTAGACATAAAAGAAAGATAAAACACACAAACTATTATTACTATTAAAAATAAAAATACATTACAAAACTACTAAATAACACTAAACAAACAAGATACAGTCTTTAATCCCTGATTAGGAACCTAAGGAAAGTATGAATTTGGAAAATGAAATCAGCTGCTATTTATAGGAAAATTTCGGCTTGCGCGTAGCGACGCAGATTGTTTTGCGCGTCGTGACACGCGCTACAGTAGAAAACACGTGTCTGTAGGCTGTATTATTGGCTTGGTGTCGCGACGAGTGAAAGCTTGGGTGTCGCGATGCATGCTACAATGATGCCACAATGATGACCCAAGTAATCACACATGTCAGGAGCGCATGATTGAGTCGCATCGTGATGCAGAAAAGGTTGCGCGTCACGACGCACGCAGTTAAAATCCATTTTTGCCCTTTTGTCCCTTTTTATCGTTTTAGCACCGATTTGATTTCATTGAGTCCCGAAACTTTATTTATCTGTAAAACAAACAAAAAACATCAAAATGTTCATAAAACCCGAGATCCTATACAAAATATTAGATAAAATGAGTGGTAAATATTGATATATTTTTCGCTCATCAATTACTACCAATTATCAGCATATCTTCTACATAAAGACATACAATGACATCCGTTTTGAGTTGATTTAATGTATACACACTTATCACACTCATTGATTTTAAACCCATTTGACAACATCTCTTTGTCAAATTTCTCTTGCCATTATTTAGGTACTTATTTTATACACATATTTACCTCATCTATCACTAATGATTCTTTTGATTTTATTGCCAAGTTGATTTTCAACTTCGTTTTTCTAGTGTATAAAGCTCTCAATAGCTTCATCTTTGCTCCTCAGCAAGTACATATAACAAAATGTTGTGCTATCATCGATAAAAGTTATAAAGTATTTTTTACCGCCTCTGGTTTTCACAACATTCATATCACACACATCGGTGTGTATAAGTTTCAAGGGTTCAAAGCTTCGCTCTATGGAATGCAATGATGCTCTATTCATTTTTTCTTCAACACATGCCTCACATTTATGTTGTTTATCAATTGTAAATTTAGGTATAAGGTCTATGTTAATTAATTTACGCATTATATCATAATTAACATGCCCTAACCTCCTGTGCCATACATTTTGTGACTCAATAATATACGCAGAAAATGTAGCTTTATTATTAGCACTGTATCGATTGATAGTCATTACATTGAACTTGAAAAGGCCCATTAGTGAGGTATCATTTTCCTACATAGACATCATTTTTGGTCAATATAAACTTTTCAGAAAAAATACAAGCTTAAACCATTCTTGCTAAGGAGTGAACCCAAAAACAAAGTTTTTCTGAATATGAGGAACATGCAAAATATTCTTCAATATAAGCTCTTTCCATATGTCATCTTCAGAATCCTTATGCCTTGTCCAACCACTCTAGAGGTAGAAGAGTTTCCCATTGTAAGATGATCGCCACCATCAACCTTATGATAGGGGAAAATATTATACTATCAACACAAATATGACGAGTAGCCCCCGTATCTACCCATCATTCTCTCGGATTCGCAACCAAGTTAGCTTCTGTATAACTGCTGAGACGTTCATCTCTGAGATCTCAACTCATCCTCGGTGACATGAGCCTCATTTTTCTTTTTCTTGCCCTTCTCTTGAGACTTCTTGTTTCTACAGTCCTTTGCTATGTGACCGTTTTTCCCACAGATGTAGCACTTCCATTTTAACTTTTTATTTACTTGGGAAGAATAAGCTTCACTGTTCTTTCTCTTTTTGCTACCTTTTCCACCCTCGACACTGTTGGCCTTAGACGCCATAGTCTTATAGCTAGCCTTCTCGAACTTTCTGTTTTCCTCTTGGATCCTCAATCGAACTCCAATATCTTCAAGACTCGTCTACTTCATTTTATGTTTTAGATAGCTCTTGACGTCATTCCATGATTGAGGTAATTTTTCAATAATTATGGCAACGTGAAACGTCTCATATAGTTTCATTCATTCATCTAATATTTCATGAATGATCAAGTGTAGTTCACCCAAATGAGACATCATTGTCCTTGAATCTACCATCTTGTTGTCCAGGAACCTACCCATGACAAATTTCTACTGTCCGGCATCATCAGTTTTGTATTTCTTCTCTAGAGATTCCTAAAGAATCTTCGCAGAATTCATGTCTTGGTACCCATGGTACAGGGCATTGTCAAGTCCTCACAAGAGGTAGTTCTTGCACAAGATGTCGCCCGACGACCATGTCCATTCTCGTTGTTACTTGGCTGTTTCTATTTCTCCCTCATCATGACCCGGAGATCCTTGAGGTACTTAGCTAACTGCAGTGTTGTCATGTAGAAAATATTTTGCTCTGCCATTGTTTGAAGTTTGCTCCACCAACCTATATGGTTTCTCTCAATGAGCAATCGGTACTGTGATACAAAACTGATGATGAAAACGAAAGCCGCAATGTCCTGCTACCACCTGAAATTGAAATTCCCCACTCGGGAAGGGATCGGAATTGTGTGTGGAAGCCAGAAAACAGCTCGCAGCTGCTTCGCAACCCTCTCACGAGAAACTCTCTGCATCACCGAAGACAACCGAAAACGACAAAGGAACCAGGGAGAAGAAGAAGAAGACAGAAGCCCAGACGCCTGGCCAAACAAAAATGCTCGACTCGCTGCAGCTGAGGAAACGGAGGAGATAGAACTTTACGGGCCAGGAAAAAGTATAAAGATAGGGGGAGGCCTGAGCAAGTCTATACGACAAGATCTTCTAGAATGCCTAAAGGGATACCCGGACGTCTTTGCCTGGGGATACAATGACATGCCAGGGGTCGACTCGAAATTCATCAATCACCGCCTGGCAATAGACTCAACTCGCAAACCGGTCAGGCAAAAGAGAAGGAACTTCAATCAAGAGAGGAGTAAAATAATAGCGGCCGAGGTCGAGAAATTACTGAAGGTGGGTCTCATCAGGGAAGCAAGGTACCCGGATTGGGTATCAAACGTAGTATTGGTCAGGAAGAACAATGGCAAATGGCGAATATGTGTCGATTTCACCGACTTAAACAAGGCGTGCCCAAAGGACAGTTTTTCTTTGCCGAACATAGACCAGCTGGTAGACACCACAGCCTGTCAAGGATTGCTGAGCTTCATGGATGCTTTCTCCGGATACAACCAGGTCAAAATATGCCCGGCGGACGAAGAGAAGACAACCTTCATCACAGATCAGGGCTCTACTGCTATAAAGTGATGCCTTTCGGGCTAAAAAAACGTTGGGGCAACCTTCCAAAGGTTAGTGAACAAGGTTTTCAAACACACTCATCGGCATCACAATGCTAGTTTATGTCGATGACATGATAACAATGTCAAAAGACCAGACAACCACATGGACGACCTGAAGGGGACCTTCGAGCTTCTAAGAAAACACAACCTGAAACTCAACCCGGAAAAGTGTACCTTCGGGGTAGCTTCAGGGAAGTTTTTGGGCTACATGGTAAGTGCCCGAGGGATTGAAGCAAATCCACAGAAGATCCAAGCAATACTGGCCCTAAAGTCTCCAAGACAGTAAAAGAAGTACAGAGTCTGACCGGTAGAGTGGCCGCGCTCAACCGATTCATATCACGAGCAACTGACAAATGCCATCCTTTCTCAAAAGTAATCCAAAAAGCAAAAAAGGATGTCGACTGGACGGTAGAGTGTGAAGAAGCCTTCCAACAGCTGAAACAGTATCTTGTGCAGCCCCCACTCCTGGCTAAGCCACTCCCGGGTGAAACATTATACCCTATCTGGCTGTTTCAGACCGAGCAGTAAGTTCAGTGCTGATACAAGAGACCGACAAAATCCAGAAGCCTGTCTACTATATCAGTAAAGCCCTCTTAGACGCTGAAACCCGGTATCCATTGCACGAGCTAGTCGTCCTTTCACTAGTTACGGCAGCTCAAAATTACGACCTTATTTCCAGGCCCATCCTATCAAGGTATACACCGGCACCACCCCCTAAAACAAATCCTGCAGCGGCCAGAGGTTTCTGGCAGATTAGTAAAGTGGTCGGTAGAACTAAGTGAGCACGACATCGCCTACCTCCCCAGAGCAGCGGTGAAAGGACAAGCCTTGGAGATTTTGTCGCCGAATGTACCGACCCCCAAACCCTGGCCATTGACGAGGACAAATGGGAAATGTCTGTAGACGGGTCGGCCAGCACACAAGGCAATGGCGCAGGAATCGTCCTAAAAACGACAGAGGAGAAGAAATCTTACTCGCTCTAAAATTCGCTTTCGTAGCAACCAACAATGAAGCCGAGTATGAAGTGATACTGGGCGGTTTGAGACTATGCACGGTGCTAGGGATCCAAAATGTGGTAGTAAGGAGTGACTCACAGCTGGCCGTACAGCAATTAAGGGAGCATTTCAAGCGAAAGAGCCTAGTATGATGGCCTACCTGACCGAAGTACGAAAGATGACGGAGAAGATGGGGGATGTGAGCTTCGAGCAAATCCCCCGAGAAAACAATTGTGAGGCAGACTCCCTGGCACGGCTCGCCTCTTCAACAAAAGCCGAGCACCCCAGGATAATCCCCTTGATTTACGCCCGGGGAAGAAGCGTGGGAGAGTCTAAAGTGGAAATTCTAGAGAAAGACAGCCAAGCATCATGGATGCAACCCATCAGAAAATACTTGGAAACAGGAGAAACACCGGAGGACAAAACGGAGGCCAGAAGGTTAAGATACAAAAGCACCAAATTCTCCCTAATCGACGGGGTACTCTATCGACGGGGTTACTCAGTCCCCCTCTTAAGATGTCTTGCAGAAGACGAGGCAAATTATGTACTCAGAGAGATACATACAGGCATCTGCGGAAGCCACGTCGGAGGACGATCAATCGCCTTCAAAGCTTTAAGGCAAGGTTTTTACTGGCAGGCACAACCATGCACCAGACGGCATAGAAGTGGCCCGCAAATGCGAAGGATGTCAGAAAAATGCAAACTTCCACCACCAACCAGCCGAACAGTTGACCACACTGCTCAGTCCCTGGCCGTTCGCCCAGTGGGGACTAGACATCATTGGGCCGATGCCGCAAGGGAAAGGGCAGGCGAAGTATGCCATCGTGGCCATAGACTATTTCACCAAATGGGTGGAGGCAGAACCATTGTCCACCTTAACAGAGAAAAGAGCCACTGAATTCCTGAGGAAAAATATCGTCTGCCGGTTCGGGATTCCCCGAGCCATCATCACAGACAACGGGAAGCAATTTGACAGCAAGGGTTTCAGAAAACTCTGCGAGGACCTCCAGATCGCCCAAAGATTTGCCACACCGGCCCATCCCAAATCAAACGGCCAAGTCGAGGTGACGAACAAGACCATTAAGGCCAACCTCAAAGCTCGGCTTGGATCCAGCAAAGGTTTATGGGTCGAAGAGTTACCAGAGGTACTATGGGCGCACCAGACAACCTATAAAGACTCCACGGGAGAAACCCCGTTCTCCTTAACATACGGATATGAAGCTGTCATCCCGACAGAGATCGGAGTAGCCTCCCACAGGGTTCAGCACTACGAGAGCAAACAGAATGAAGGACTTATCAGAAACCACCTCGACCTGATCGAAGAAAAAAGAGAGAGGTCGGCCATAAAAACTGCAATCTATCAACAAACGATGGCCCGCTTTTACAATAAAAGAATTCGGACACGCACCTTCATTCCAGGCGACCTAGTCCTAAGAAAGGTCACCCTAAATACTCGAAAGCCAGAAGAAGACTCCCTAGGTGCCAAATGGGAAGGGCCCTACAAGGTGGTAAAAGTGGTGAAACCAGGAGTATACATCCTAGTGCGACTGGACGGCACGAGATTAAAGAAGCCATGGAACGCTGAGATGTTGAGGAAATACTTCCAGTAAACTTTCCTTTCCTCCTATCTGTTTAAAACAAAAAGGACGGGGATCCAAATACATAAGGCCTCTCTCATAATGACCCACCAAGAGTTGTAAGAAGGGCAGTTTGTCCCCGAAACATGAATAAAAAACTTTCTCTTTTCAAAGAAAGGTTTTCGTCCACTTTCTTAGAACATAAATAGAAAGACTTACTCAAAAAAACCGGGGACAAACTTAGCGCCTAATACAAAAAGAAACGACCAAAGCACTAAGATTTGATCGGCTCGGGTCGGGACTTTGCTCCACCGAGGCCATTCAGATATCCGGCTCGGGGTCGGGTTACGTCCCACCGAGTCAGACATATTGGTTTGGGGACGGGACATTCCCCCAGAGCCAAGTACCGCTTTTTGGCTCGGGGCTGGACTACGTTCCGCCGAGGCCTCTTCATTAATCGGCTCGGGGCAGGATTTCGTTCCGCCGAGGCCATATTCAGCTCGGGGTCGGGTTACGTCCCACCGAGTCAATACTCACTAGTCTGGGAAAGAAAACATTCTCCCGGAACCAAGAATCTCTCTTGGCTCGGGCCCTCAGGGGCATACTCGATGCATGGGATCCGTGAGAAGCATAGCACAGGGAGGGATGATACCCCCGTGACGATTGCTTACTCCAGTGTTACCAAACATAAGGAGGAACATACCCTTGATGTGTCAAACACTCTTCTGATCCTCACCTGCCCGATGTAATGGATCCGTGGGAAAGCATAGCACGGGGGATGATGACACCCCCGTGACGATTGCTAGCTCCAGTGATACCGGGCGTAAGGAGGAATATACCCTTAGCATCCCGGACACTCTTTGATCCATTCATCATCCGGATCTGTGGGAGGCACAGCACGGGGAAGCGTATACCCCAGTGGCGTGTGCCTACCCCAGCGTGGTAAGGAGGAGCCCTCATACAATACACAGGCTCCCCAGGGAACCGACGTGTAGAGGATGTGCCCTTACCATTCAAACGCTCTTCTGATCCGAATCCTGGTTTGCCGGGACACTGAATTGAAAGATTCAGAATTGTGTTTTGGAGGCCTCGGGCAGGACGCTGTTTTGAGGCATCCATGTTGTTATTTCTTTTGCAAAAAAAACGTTTTTTTTTTTGAATAGGTGCTAAGTCACCCCGCTTTTTTATTTTTCAGAAACTTGTTTTCGTTTTCCGCCGGTCCAGCAAGGGGACGCCCGTGCCAGATTTGGTAGGGCTTCGAAGGTTGATTCATTTCCCTTCTGAATAAGTCCCAGGGATTATTCGGCTCGGGGCTGGATGTCGTTCCGCCGAGGCCACTTGTTTATTCGGCTCGGGGCTGGATTTCGTTCCGCCGAGGCCACTTGTTTATTCGGCTCGGGGCTGGATTTCGTTCCGCCGAGGCCACTTGTTTGTTCGGCTCGGGGCTGGATTTCGTTCCGCCGAGGCTGCTTGGTTATTTGGCTCGGGGCTGAATTACGTTCCGCTGAGGCCGTTTGGTTAGTTGGCTCGGGGCTGGATTTCGTTCCGCCGAGGCCACTTGGTTATTCAACTCGGGTTCGGGTTACGTCCCACTGAGTCAAACTCCTTTGGTTTGGGGAGGTAACATTCCCCCAGAACCAAGTGTCTCACTCAGCTCGGGGTAGGGTTACGTCTGTTAGACATTATGTCCCATAGCGTCACTGTTTGTAAATGATATTGTATTATTGTACAAAATTAACTATGTGATAATTAAATTGCCTTTTGTCGTTTTGTAATATTATTTACTTTGATATATAAATGGCGAAAGTCCATATGATTAATACCGGATTGAGATGATATGAGACAGTATCAATCCATAAAGGTTTAATCATTAAATATCCCTAGTCGGAGTATTATCGAGATCGGACATCGATAATGCGGAATAGACTAGTATTGCGCTTGTGCACGTTGTGAGGGCACAACGGCATAGTTCTCATATATTTAAGTATTGGATACTTATGCAAGTGCGATAGGAGGTTGTGTTTTTACCGATGGTACGGAAAACAGCTTCGCTCTGGATAGGCCCCGCGGAATCCCATTGGTAGTATGTATGCGTGTCTATGGGAGGGCCGCATCAGGGTAGGTGTATATGGTCTTAACCTGAGACTTACATCGCTAGTACTTGCGACAATCGGTAAACTTTGGTTTGGTGGTTGGGACCTTAACCGGTTCTGTGTACACCTCTTCTGGGTTTATCGAGAATCGTAGTGTACTGGATGTGATGTCGAGATGGAAGTATCACTTCAGACATATGGAGGTGATGATCACGCAGGACACAGAACTAGTACTCTATAAAAGGTTGCAACCGTCGGGACAATATGACCAGGTCAGGATTGTCCGATTTAAAGAGACTAGTTGCTTGATGTCCGATATATGTTTCGTACGGGGCAGACACATTTCCAGCCCCAGGCCTAACATGTGATCGTCCGATACTGGATCGATGTACGCAATACTACGGTATACTACGCTTGATATAGATCTAATATTCCAGTAAGAATATTTCTGGAGAATTGGGTAGGCATGGCGCTTTGCTAGAAGCCAACCTTGTCTTGTGAATCGGTAAGAACGTAGTACGAGGTACGTACGTGTTCGGATTATCCGACGACCGTATTTACTGCCAACATATCCGGAGATCTCTTGGGTCGCTTCCTGAAGATTCACCTATGATATTTGATTCGGACTTAATTAATCTTGGATTAATTGCAGAGAAACTTTATCTTGGATAAAGTGCCTTATTTAGAGAGAGAACGATTAATTCAGAATTAATCGATAAAATTATTATATTCGATATATATAATCGAAATTCGATTTCGACGCGAAATAAAATTAGATTTTAATTCGGGCAAACGAGTTAATTTAGAATTAATTCGTTAGCGACGTAAATAATAATTTCGATAGGCGCAATTATTTATTTAAATTCGATTTAATTAGCGTCGCGACGTAAGTTCGGTATTTCGGAAATATCGAACCCGAACGCGTGAGTGCACGTGGGCCCACTTTCATTTGGAAACGTGTGGGGCCCACATGACACATGTCATTATATGCATTATTTAATTGGTAATACATTGCATGGTGATAGTGTATAATACACTCAATGGTTTTGCATGGAGTTTGAGTGTTTGACACTCTAAGCCATTGCATGATTTGTGTCATAAGTTTTTATTAATTTAATAAATATTATGGCATAAATATAAATTGATTTTTGTAACAAAAATTAAGACAACTCTCCTCTCTCTCTCACAATGCCGTGACTTCCATTAGGGCAAAGAAGATTTGATTTTCTTTTCTCCATTTGCTAGCACATTGAAGGATCAAAGGAGGTGATAGGGAAACCATCAAAGAGCTTGGAATACACAAAGTTTGGAGCTTCTACTCTTCTTCCTCCCTTGGCCGAAACTTGAAGCTTGGAGATTCAAAGATTTTTCTTCATCACTTCTCATCACAATAGCTTTGTAAGTATGATTCCGCCATACTTCATCTTTTAATATATATATTCAATGTTGTATTTCATATGCTTAAATTTCCTTGGGACATATAATAGAAACCAACAATGGTATCATTGAGCTAGGTTTAAGCATGAAATACATTAGGAATAATTTGGGGAAAATTGATTGAAGCATGTTCTTGTGGAATTGGATGCTATAGTATGCTTATATGTATGTTATTTGACATATTACATGATCAATTTTAACAAAAATGCATTGGATGATTTTTTTCCCAAAAATGTTGTCTTGGCCGAATGTGGAGGTGCTTCCAATGGATTGGAATTTTTCATGCATGAGTTTATTTGATGACTTAAGCATGTTTAAATGTATGATATTTGATATAATACATGGTTAATTTTGAGAAAAATGCATTGGATGATTTTTCCCCAAAATTGATGTCTTGGCCGAATATGAGGCACTTCCATTAAGTTGATTCTATGCATGCACAAGTTCATTGGATGATTTAAGTGTGCTTAAATGTTTGTTATATGTAGTGATACATGATCAATTTGAGAAAATTGTATTGGATATTTTTCCCCAAAATTGGTGTCTTGGCCGAATGTATAGGTCATTTGATGATTTGGAATTTTTCATGCATAAGTTTATTGGATAACTTAGCATGATTAAATGTATGATATTTGATGTGATACATGTTCAATTTTGAGAAAAATACATTGGATGATTTTTTCCCTAAAATTGATGCTTGACCGAAAATTTAGGCCTTTTACTATTGTTGAATTTTGCTTTTAAGTTCATTAGATGACTTAAAATCTATATGTATGTTGGATGTGTGATTCAATTGGATTGAAAACAAAATCGAACCGCAAAAATCTCTCTTGGCCGAATACAACATGACATGTTAAAGGACTTGATTTTTGTTCAAATAAATGTTAGACATGTGTTTTGAACAATTGATGAATAATGAATTAAATTGGTATTTTTGAAATATTTGATTTAATGAATTAATCATGCAATTACACTTTAATCAATTGAATTTTAAAATTTGGAATATTAAAATTTAATAAATGGGCTTTTATGTTTAATTGGGCCTTATGGGCTTGAAATTGATTTTATGGCACTTAAGGGTGATTCCTTATTTGGGCTTGGTAATTGGATTTGACCCACATTGACCGAAGCCCAAGCCTTTATAAATCAATTGAAAGCCCATCGGACTTTAATTAAACCAACATAGGATGTTAGTTGGGCTTGGAGACCCAATTCGATAAGATTTAGAATCTAATCTTTAAAAGCACATTAAAAGTGTAAATATTTAATTTGGAATTAAATAAATAAAATTAATATGAATGAATACGGCTTAAATTGGATTTAACGAGTAGTTCGATATTTCTTGAATTCGTACCTTGTGTACTTATTCTCAAACGAGTTGGACTCGCACAAAATCAAACCGTTGATTGAACATTGGATGATCATTTAAATAAAGACTAATTAATTGGATTAGATTGGTTGTAAAAGGCATGTCTTGTTTGAATATATATGTATGGATGAATGAATAGTGTATATCGGATGGATATTAGAAGGGAAAGGGTATTTTAGAATTATTGTAAATTTGGAATTTATAAATTGGACCTGCGTGTCCAGCCTTATCTCTTTATCTCTTTGTATTCTCTTCTCACCTAATTCCCCTCAATGTAAATGAGGTTTCTCTTATTGTATTATGTAATTGGGTAAGAGTAGAATAGTGCTAGCGGGGAGAGGAAAGGGAGTGATTTGTTCTAGGAACAAGTTGTTTATATATCCATCCGCATATCACTATTAATTACTTTACGCACTTTATGATGTTTTAGAAGCATGCTTAAGGGTGTATGATGATGAGACCTAACAAAGATAAATAAATTGGTTGCCAATTACGCGAAAAATCCCTCAATTTATATTAAGCAAATATCCTTCCATTGAATGATTCTTGTTCAAGATCCGAAGTTGGCATTGGTTTGTTTTTGACCAAAGTCAAGACCTTTGTCAATCGAGGATGTACTTGAATCATGAGAGTTTTGTTGCATATCGGTGTCTTGTCCAAATCGTGATTTTTATTGGCCAAAGTCAAGATCACTTTTTGTCCAATGACATTGATTACGAAACTTTCCTCGTCAATTGGTCCCCGCTTAACTGGAATCATTAGGTTTGTTTTTGGCCAAAGCCAAGGCCTAGAAAAAAAGGATAGGGTTAGGAAAATATAATGGATACATTGACATTATACATATGTTTCGGACTTGGATGTCCACCTAACCAGATCTAGGAATTGGATGAGATCCAATTGATCATAGAGATCTACCTAAGTTAAATAGCATACAATTTTTATTGGCCAAAGTCAAGGTTGTGTGTTATTTAACGGGATCCTAGCCCACTAGGAAATAGGATTTCCCGAGCTCTCAACAGAGGGTTAGAGACTTGATAAAAATAGTGGGAGGCTAGTATTGAATTTGCAATTTCATTCAGATACTTTGCCTTACACGTTCTTCAAAATTATTTCGTCTATTTATTATTAGTTGGACTAATACATTGGTTATTTTTTTGTAACAGTTTGACTGTACCCATTTTATCGTTAACTAGATAGTTGGACTATCGTAGTTGAGATGGCTAGCAAGGTAAATGTCCGAGACATCATCATGGGTGACAATGTCTTGAAGGGGACAAACTTCGCTGATTGGGAAATGAACCTAAGGATAGTCCTTGGCGCTGAGAGGATGCTGTATACCATACAAACGCCTCTCCCGCCTAAGCCCACTGATCCACTTGAGCTTGAGTTATGGAAAACTCACAGCAGTGATTGTGACACAGCTCAGGCTATTATGTTAGCTTCTATGACTCAACA
>SKCR01043195.1:0-41846 GCA_019454045.1 Zanthoxylum bungeanum
TAAGTGTTGGGTTGAATGTTTTGATTTGGGCACGAAGCCCTGTAAATTGATGATGAGAATTGTGTTGTTTGAGTTCGGACCGGAGGTTCTATTTGTAGGTTTGATAGCTATTTAGTCTTTGTGGTGTTGGACTATGATCCAGGATGTCCATTTTTAGGGCGCGTCACATCCGATTTTCGAAAATATTGAAGCTCAAGGAAATAGCTTTATCCATGTCTCATGCCGGTAGCACCATGTCTCTGGCGAGGTGTTACAAACTACCACAATTAGGCCTCATATATAACTATCATAATGGAGCATAAATAACTGCATAATGGAGAAAATAACTGCCACAACGAGACCAATAATAAACAAACTATACGCAGGTTTTAGGACTTGCATCTAAGGACGAGTCATCACTGTCTTGATAGTGGATTGCGAAACAATGCCACAACAGGGCAATAGAGGTCACACATCATCACTGTCTTGATAGTGAGCTGCATAAAAAATGACATAACAAGACCATATTGGTCTATAATGTATGCCACAATATGGCTCCACATAAGAAAATGCCACAACGGAGCAATATAAATTCATAATGTGTGCCACAATTGGGCTTCAAAGATACCAATTTTATATAAATATCCAATTTTAATCTCATTACTAATATCGGTCCATTCTATTTTAACTTTTATTTCTATAAAAGTATTTATCATAAAAACAAAACATATTATCAAATTATGATGGCCACGCCGTATCGTTCGATGTGTTATCCTACATTTCATAAGACATGGCAAATATTATAACAATTTCATATGATTTTTATATGTATAATATAGTGATATGTATAAATAACTTAAAACTATAATTAAGGTAAGAAATTGAAACTCTTGTTCAACCCGACATTTGAAATGTGAAATCAATCCAAACCAGTTGAATATAGTGCTACTGAACACTCTTCGAGCCCACCTAACATGCTTATGGCGCACATGGGGCCTTCTCTGAAAATGAATCCCTCGATTGGTGACCTCCAACGGCCCTCTTAAAGTAACATCTAGAACTTGAGATACGAAAAAAATTTTAAAAATTTAAAATTCTCATGAAATCTAACAGAAATTCGACATGGTTCCATTTTAAATAAGGATTCCATATTTACAATACAATTTCACAACAAGCCCAACTAGGGCCTACAATAACCACCAATATTAACACTTCATATTCAACTTCACAAAATAAAATCAAATACAATTTAATTATTTGGAATCAATAATTTAATATGCTAAAAACTCGATAATATACTAAAATACAACAAAAGTAGGAGTTCAAGCCTATTACCGCATAAAATGATCGACCCAGCACGTTGGAGATGTCGAAGGAAATAATTTTTTTGAGGCATAGCTGAACATGGCCTGGAATGCCACCACGAGTGTTGGCTCATAGCACCCACATGTTGGTGAATTGTGTCAGATTCCGGTATGACCTCCACACTCCGATGAGACTTGTCGTCTTGAGTCTAATGGTGGTGGTTGTATGACCAACTAAGCTTCGATGTGCTGTAAAATCGCCAATAATCTCCATTCCTATATAGACTCGGTATTGGCAAAAAAGAGACCACTTTAGGAGACAAATACTACTATGAAAATACTCCTCATGACATCCTTTATCATTTTCCTATTTCAAATCGCCAGAAAACAACCTCACTTATTGGATTTCCCTATCTCTCTTCTCTTTATTTATCTCTCCTCATATTCATCTCATATTTTTGATCAATAGAGGAGATGAGTTGGGCTTAAATTGTAACATCCTTGGAGATGCTACCGACAAGGGATAGACTGATCTATCCCCCTGAGCCTCTGACTTTCTAACTGTGATAAATATTGCTAAACTCATCTGGAAATACAAACTCATGCATATGGACCCTTGTCCAACTTATAAACATGATACTAGTCTGTTATCTCTGCCTATCTGTGGCGATTAGGACCTCATAGCTCATGGTCAATTTCTTCATGTACTTCTAGCTTACTATTAACGTCGATACTGGCAACTCAGTTCTGGTTAATGTTCACACTCTTCCGTACCTTTAAATTCGTTTCTAATATAAATCTGGTTAATTATCCTTTACACTGGCTTGTTTTCTTTGCCTTATTACACTTAAGAATATCCTATTTTCAGTTATTCTCATAGTCTTATTCTATTAGGTTTTGTCTTCGTCTCAATAATATTCGTATACCTAGTTTCTTTGGACGTCTCTATGTTATATCTTAATAAATTTGTTTCAGGTCGTACTTTGCCTTATTTCTTAGCTAGGTATATTGCATGGGAACTTATTGGTTATACTCGCTACCTTCTTTCCTTTTCCTATCGGATTGAATTTCGGTCTTATTTCGACGTTGAGAAAGCTTAGTGTTTCGTAGTACTACTGAACTTAACCTTTGAAAGTCTATATTAGCACTTATGCACCTCTGCAAGTGCTGTAGTTATGGTGATCTCACTAACTACAAGTGATGTAGTTGCACGCGCTACTCGTCTATAAGCCTAGGACTCTCGTGTAAACTGGCGTTCGCTCCCACACTAAGGTACTTCTGCAAGTGCTGTCAGAAGTAGGGTGGGGACTGGTCCTGAAGCCTTTCCGGTTATGGTGATCTCACTAACTACAAGTGCTGTAGTTGCACGCGCTACTCGTCTATAAGCCTAGGACTCTCGTGTAAACTGGCGTTCGCTCCCACACTAAGGTACTTCTGATAGATACTATTTGAATTTCCTTCTTCGACTTTACTCATGATTCGTTTCCGACTATTGGTCTTATTACCTCTTACTAAAACCTCCTTAAGGGTCATGCTCTTTCAAACTCATACCATATTATCTCTGTTATTCTTCCTACTAATCTCAGTTTCTTAACCCTCTAAAGTAATTATTTCCTTGAAAGCTCTACATCATCTTTGACAGGTTAGGGTATCACCACTAATACTTTTGGTTCGGGTGTTATTCTCTTACTGGTCTTTCCTTTCTAGTATAAATGGGGGCTCTTTACAAATCGTATCTCTAACTCCGAGGGGGTCGTTGTCTGCGTTTCTTACTCTGACTCCTTACTCCTTTGAGTTTTTACTTTCTTGAAGATTGTTTGTTCTACAATAGGGTGGGTTATCTCCTTTAGATCTGGCTAGACATACCGTGAATTAAATTCCATATATCTCATACAAAATATTACTATCTTATAATTCTTATCTAGGTTCATTTGAACTTCTTGGCATGGCCATCTCGCTATTTCTTGATTTGTATGTCCTGTAGGTATTCTTCTTTACTTGTCCAAATTTTTATTGGACTCTAAGTTGAGGAGTAACTATATGCATTTTATAGGGATCTAAGAATACTCATTACTGTTGTCTGTCTAAGTTCAGTGATGGTCCAGCTAGGTATCTATACACTTATTGGAGTATGGCTACTGGGAAGAAGATTTATCATTCGTTCAGTTGGGGTCTACATCGGCTTCTTCCTAACTTAAGGTTCACAATTTTTCTCAACTTTCTCATTGTCTCCATTTACGTTGCTGTCTCCAACCTACATTACCTATGTCACTAAGTGTACTGAACTCCATTGTCCCTTTTCCGTACCCCTCTTTATTATTTCAAAATCATATCTCTCGGCTCTAAGTCGTGTTGTTGAGGCTAGTGGTGTTTTATTCTTATTGGCTAATTTCTAGATCTTTGCTCTCTGTTATTGCTATGGGCTGCTACTGGGCCATTTAATCTTACTGTCTGTACTGGTACTTTTGTCAACTCTTGAGTGTCTCCAACCTTACGAGTCTGTCTTTTTAACTTACACGGGTTCCTACTGGTATTGGTCTGATCTATGGGTTGTCACTAATATTGTGAACTTGCTCATCTTAGCTTGTGTTGGGTTCCTTCTTTACTGACCTTAGAAGCCTTCTTGGTCCCTTTCTGAGAAAGGAACATGTAAGCTCTTCCTCTTTTTCTTTCTTCTCCTCTCTCATTTCTTCCATCATTTCTTCTTTCTTCTTCCCCCTCACGGTTTCTATCTTTCTCAAAATATTATAGATGTTTGAATAGTGATCCTTTTTATACTAGGGAACTAAATATTTAATGACTTAATGGAGAAAAATCAGAATTTTGGAGAGTTTTCTAGATAGGTCCTCTGATATTATTCATCCAAATATTTGATTTGCGTTTTGACTTATTTCTGATTCGAATTTAGAAAAATGTAAAACTCGAAAGTTGTAGGTCTCGATCTTAGCTTTCCGACGATATAATTTTCATAAAAATCAGAGATTGTATGAAAATATTACGGCCCAATTACCACGGGCTGTCTGGATTTAATCTTGGAATGAATTCCGAATCGAAATCGCGAGGAATTTGTCAAATGTCCAAAAAGTCATTTCATGAATGTATACATGTTCATATATGATTTATATCATGTATCATGCATCTCATAATGTAATAGTCATCAAGATTATCGGGGTGTTACAAATTCTCCCCCCTTCAATAGGATTCGCCCTCAAATCCCTTCTAATGTTGAACTTCTTAGGTCTATCTTAGTTTGAGATCTCTACTATTCTTATCTTCCTTTACTTGATTTCTGCTATTCTACTCAAGAACTCAATACTATGACTTAAGGCAATCTCTTAGCTAGTATACTCTATTCGATTCTTGTAGCTGAAAGCTTAGTCTTTGGGAGTTCATTTAGAAACCTTTTTTCTTGTGTGGAAATATGGGTCGTATACTATATCTTTTCTTCATAGAGGTGAAATCCTTCACAAAACTTATTATTCATAAATTTGTCTATCTCTCATTCTACACATTTGTGATGTCCGAAAAGATATACTAGGAGTATTTCATCTCTTATGGTCTGAACGTAAGTTATCCTCGAACTGGTTCCCAAGTGAATCATTTCTTTCTATCTGATACCCTAAATTTGTTGCCTAATTGCACTTAAGAATATCCTATTTTCGGTTATTCCTATAGTCTTATTCAATTAGGTTTTATCTTCGTCTCAACAATATTCGTATACCTAGTTTCTTCGACCGTCTCTTTGTTATATCTCAATAAATATGTTTAAGGTCATACTTTGCCTTGTTTCTTAGCTAGGTATATTGCATGGGAACTTATGGGTTATACTCGCTACCTTTCTTCCGTTTCCTATCGGATGGAATTCCAGCCTTATTTCGACGCTAAGAAAGCTTGGTGTTCCGTAGTACTACTGAAGTTAACCTTTGAAAGTCTATCTTAACACTTATGCACCTCTGTCATTGTTTATTTAGTATCTTTTTCCATTTTCGTCTTATCTCGATAGTTCCACCTCCAAATATTTTACTTATTATCCTTTATGTTTTCTTTCATGCTCTAATCTATACCTAGAACTTCTGTGGTCTATGTCTCTATCTCCTTATCCGAAGGATATCATCTATTACATATCCGTAGTTATGTCTAATGCTGGTTCTTTTGTATTCTCGTCATTGCTTGACTAATACTTTCTCTCTTCATCACTTCATATAGACAACGTTTTTCCTAAATCTTTTACTTAGAGCTATCTTCCTATTATATTCTGCTCTTGTTCTAAGTCTGAAGGTTTTATATTTTGGTCTCATTCCCCTACATATTCCATTATTTCTGGGAGTATCTTCAGGCGATCATCAAAGTCCATCTTTGCTGTTGTTGTCTAACGAGGGTTGGGAGGGTGGGGATTGGTCCTGAAGCCTTTCTGATTCTGGTGATCTCAATAACTACTCGCGCTGTAGTTGCACGGGCTACTCATCTATAAGCCTAGGACTCTCTCATTTACTAGCATTGGCTCACACACTAAGGTACTTCTGCTAGATACTATCTGAATTTTCTTCTTCGACTTTACTCCTAATTTGTTTCCGACTATTGGTCTTACTACCTCTAACTGGGAACCTCCTTAAGGGTCATGCTCTTTCAAACTCCTATCATACTATCTATGTTAGTCTTCCTACTAATCTCAGTTTCTTAACCCTCTAAAGTCATTACTTTCTTGAAAGCTCTACATCATCTTTGACAGGTTAGGGTATCACCTTGAAAGCTCTACATCATGTTACTTTTGGTTCGTGCGTTATTCATTTACTGGTCCTTCCATTCTAGTATAAAGGGGGGCTCTTTACAAATCGTATCTCTAACTTATGGGGGTCGTTCTCTGTGTTTCGTACTCTAGCTCCTTACTCTGTTGAGTATTTACTTTCTTGAAGGTTGTCTATTCTAAGATAAGGTGGGTTATCTCCTTTAGATCTGGCTAGACATACCATGAATTCAATTCCCACTATCTCATACAAAATATTACTATCTTATAATTTTTATCTAGGTTCATTTGAACTTCTTAGCTCGACCATCTCATTATTTCTTGATTTGTCTGTCCTTTAGGTATTCTACTTTACTTGTCCAAATTCTTATTGGACTTTAAGGTTAAAAGTAACTATATATATTTCATAGGGATCTGAGAATACTCATTACTATTGTCTGTCTAAGTTCAGTGATGGTCCGGCTAGGTATCTATACACTTAATGGAGTAGGGCTAATGGGAAGAGGATTTATCATTCGTTCTGTCGGGGCCTGCATCAGCTTCTTCCTAACTTAAGGTTCACAACTCTTCTCAACTTTCTTGAGGTCTCCATTTACGTTGTTATCTCCAAGCTACATTACTTATGTCACTAAGCATACTGAACTCCCGTTTCCCTTTCCGTACCCCTCTTTATTATTTCAAAATCCTATCTCTCGGCTCTAAGCCTTGTTGTCGAGGCTAGTGGTGGTTCATTCTTATTGCCTACTTTCTAGATCTCTGCTCTAAGTTCTTGCTATAGGCTACTATTGAGCAATTTAATCTTAATGTTCATACTGATACTTTTGTCAACACCTTAGTGTCTCCAACCTCACGGGTCTGTCTTTTTAACTTACACAGTGTAGGCACTGCATTTTTGCATATAAGTCCCGATGATGAGCCTTGTACAGAGGCACTACTCTTTAAGATGTGGAAGTCGCGGGAAACGGACGACGAAAGGGAAAAGTCAGAAATCAATACCCTGTTGGATTTAATTCGTTTTCTTAGCTTCGGGTTTGCTCGTTAGGCCTCTGTTTTAAAACTTATCCTTGGCCTAAAACCCTCGCAAACCACACACCAAGCCCACCAAAAGGACCAACCACACACCCAAACCCCATAATTCACGCCCAAAGCCTTCCAAAATAACAAATCCACACATTAAACACTTGTTGAAATCAAACCAAATCACCTTCCCAAATTAAAAGATTCAAATTAAATCTCATCAATCACCTTCCTAATTAAATTAAATCATATTCCTAAACTAAATAAAATCAAATGAAATTACCTTCCTAAATTGACGAGATCTTTTCCTTATAATACACAAACTAAATATCCCCCATAATTACACAATATTCCTTCCCTATTCGCATAAGGACAACCCTAACTCTTGCCTATAAAAAGAAGCATAAACCCAACTCATTGGACCCCTAGCACTCACGCCCAAAGCATAGAAAAACAGTCCATTCTTGTCGTGAAAGAGAGATCCATGCAAACCACTCACCCACGCTGCTCACAAACCCTCCACTGCCACGCCACCTCACTCCCTCTTCACGCATCAACCACACTCAGCCCCACGCACGCATAGCCCTTCACCAATTCAACGCATCACACAACCTTCACAACTCACAGCCTTCAAACACACGTGCACTCACCAAACTCACACACACAGCCCTCAAACACACACAGACACTCATATCACTCAAACACATGCACACTGACCGGACTCACACACACAGCCCTCACGCACACACAGCCACTCACAGCCCTCACGCACCAGCACACTAACCGAACTCACACATGCACAGCCCTCATTCATCAACCACACTCAACCCCTAGCACTCCAAACCGGATAAAAACACTCCAGAAAATACCCCAGCAATGACCAAAAATTATCCCAAGAACTGCACTCCAAACCACCGAAAATAGTCCCTGAAATCTTCCCCTGAAACCACCAAAAATAGCCCCTAAAAAATAGCCCATTTCACCGAAAATAGTCCCTGAAAAACTGCACTTTTAAACCCGCAAACCAGTCCAGAAAAACTGCACATCCACCACATAAAACATAGCACAACATCAGCCCAAACAGCGAGGCAATGAAGGAAAACAACAAACCGGTAAAATCAGAAAAGTTGCGGAGCACCAACCATTCCGAAAACCGCATAGCGCACTTCCAAGAGATGACTTAAGAGGTTAGACCTGAGGGCACCTTTTTATTTATTCCCGCTCTTTGTTTTATTATTTATTAATATCTCTTTGCATGCATATTGTGAATTCATGTATGTTGTGGCCATGGGATGAATGAAATATGTGTTATCTCTTGCGGTATATAGGATGGAAACCCCGACATAAATTCCATAGCCGAATCCGAATGGACGGTAATACGGTCTATACTTGGGAGACAACTCCATGTACCACTTGAGAAACACACATATTTCATGTCATCCAATCTTATGTTTATTTCTTGTTTATTAGAAATAGTATGTTACTTTTATGCATGATTTAGTTGATTAATTCCAAGCATGATTAGTTATTTATTTCGCATTAGGAATTTAATCTATATTTACGTTTAGATTGTTATTTATTTATATTTTCGCGTTTTTTAATTCAATATGTTCATGAGATTGTGTGCTTACCGTTATTCTGACTTATTTTTATGCATGCAAACTTAGATATAGGTTGTATGCGAAATTAGATGTAGGTTATTCTTGTGTAGACTTCGTTATATTATTACATAAATCCGTTCATTATAAGTGGCATAAGTAAGGGACCATTTCGAACAAAACAGTTTGAGGTCTTCCATTGCGAGGGGTGAGTGCGGCCTTAAATCATTTTTCCAGTTCACACTGGGTGGCTACTCCATTTTATTTCTCCGGTTTAGTTCCCCCGCGGGCTACTCCGTACTCCCAACCGGGCCGGGAGCTTGGAACAGCGTCACCGATTTATGTGTTCTACAGTCTGGCTGTTGGATAATATGACCCATAGCGTCACTATTTGTACAGATCATAGTGTTGTTGTACAAATTAACTATGTGACAAGGAAATTGCACTCTCATCATTTGTGATTAGATCACCTTAGATATATAAATGAAGAGAGGTCCCTATGATTAGTTCCTGGATTGAAATGAAATGAGACAGTATCAGTCCACGAAGGATTAATCATTAAATATCTCTAGTCGTAGTATTATCGAGACTGGACATCGATA
Source organism: Zanthoxylum bungeanum (assembly GCA_019454045.1). NCBI lineage: Eukaryota > Viridiplantae > Streptophyta > Magnoliopsida > Sapindales > Rutaceae > Zanthoxylum > Zanthoxylum bungeanum. The sequence continues at coordinate 9,245 of SKCR01043195.1, forward strand.
ATGCGGAATAGGCTAGTATTGCACTTGTGCGCGTTGTGAGGGCACAACAACATAGTTCTCATATATTTGGATACTCATGCAAGTGCGATAGGAGGTTGTGTTTCACCGATGGTACGGGAAACAGCTTCGCTCTGGATAGACCCCTCGGAATCCCATTGGTATTATGACTATGTGTCTATGGGAGTCCGACATCAGGGTAAGTGTGTATGGTCTTAACTTGAGACTTGCACTGCTAATGCTTACGAAAATCAATATACTTTAGTTGAGGTCGTCTAGGACTCTAACCGGTTCTGTGTACGCCAATGCTGGGTATATTGAGAATCGTAGAGTATTGGGTGTGATGTCAAGACGGGAGTATCACTCCAGTCATAGTGGAGATGATGTCACGCAGGATACGGTATTAGTGCTCTTAAGTGTTGGCCGGCCATCGGGATATTATGACAATGTCATGTATATCCGATCATAGAGACTAGTTACCAGACATCCGATATGTACTTCGGACGGGGCAGACACTTATCCAGCCTCAGCCCTAGCACGTGACTATCTGATATTGGGCCGATATACACAATACTTGGTATACTACGCTTGATATAGATCTTAAATAATCTTAGATGAATATGACCGGAGAATTGGGTAGACTTCGTGCTTTGCTAGAAGCCGATCTTGTCTCGTAAATCGTTAGAACGTAGTACTTGGTACATACGTGATTCGGATACTCCGACGACCGTATTTACTGCCGAATTATCCGGGGATCTCATGGGTCGCTTCCCGATAATGCACCGATGACGCATAACTTTCACTCATTAATAATCTGGGATTATATAGAAGAAAGAGAAAATTAATCTAGGATTAATTACGGAGATATTTTATCTGGGATAAAATATCGTCTAAAGAGAGAGAATGATTAATTTGGAATTAATCGGTAAATTAATATATTTGATATATTAAAAGAAATTGGATTTCGACGCGGAATTAAAATTAGATTTTAATTCGGGCGAACGAATTAATTTAGAATTAATTCGTTAGCGACGTGAATAGTGAATTCGCTAGGCGTAATCATTTAATTACGACGCGACGGAAAATTCGCTAATTGAGAATTAGTGAACCCAAGCCCGAGTGTGATTGCGAGCGCATTCGTATTTCGAATTCGAGTGCGGCAACGCAAGTTACATCAAGCGTCAAATCATTCGTCACATCAAGCGTCAATTCAAAAGTCACTTTAGTGATGTGATTGATTGATTGATTGATGTGATTGATTGATTGAGTGATAGACACACAACATGTCACTTTGATAAAGTGAAAATGAATAGTGATGTGTTTTGGTGAAATAGTGTTAGTTGGTGAGACATTTACCTTTTGATTATTTTATATATTATTTGGTAATTGTTTTAATATATTTTCTTGGAAAATATATATAAGGCATTTTTGGAAAATGCTTTGACTAACTTAACACATTTTTCTCTCCATTTTCTCTCTCACATCTCACGCCCAAAAGGGCTCTCTTTCTTCTTCCATTTCAGCTCACTGCCGTGAGCAATAGGGAAGCATGAGTGTGTTTTTGATGCAAAAATGCAAGTGCTAGCACACTTACGAGACTTGCGAAGGTGTTAGGGAGGTTCACCCATGAGGCGGGATCCGTTCGACGAAGCTTGGAGCTTGACGAAGGACAAAATTTGAAGCCAAAACAGTGAGCAACATCACTGCAGTTCACGCCCTTGGCAGTGGGGTTTTTCAAGTTTTGTTGCTTGCCGCGTCTCTCAACCGATCGATGTGAGTATTCCGCTACCTCTGTTGATGTATTCACACATGTATTTCATTGCTTGTTTGATCTTGGGACCTAGATAAAACCTAACAATGGCATCAAGAGCTATAGGTTCAAACATGAAAATGTAGGGCTTAAAATTGGGTAAATTGATTTTGAGCATGATTTGGTTAAATTGTTTGATTGAGCATGTTTAAATGATGTTTAATTTAAGATTGATTGGATCAATTTGTTGAAATTGTGATTGGATCAAATTTCCCCAAAATATATGTGATGGATATTTGGAAATCTTGGATTTTTTCATTTTAATTCATTGGATGAGTTATAATGATGTAGGATGATGTTGATTTGAGATTGAATTGGATTTAATTTTGAATTGGATAAAAAAACCCCAAAATCCTCATGTTGGCCGAATAGGTATATGCCCTTAAATGTCTTGGTATTTTGATTTTTGAACATTGGATGTATTGGAAATCATTTAGGATGGTGATTTGATGTCGATTGTGGGTTCGATTGGATTGAAACCAAATCGGACACAAAATCCCTCATTTGGCCGAGTGCATTAAAGCATGTAATGGGTTTGATTTTTCAATTTATGTGTTGGACATATGATAATGATAATGAGCATGATTATTGGACTAATTTAGTGTTTTGGAAATATTGATTTAGTTGGTTAATCATGTAATGCACTTTAGGTAATAAAATTGCGAAATTGGATTTGTGTAATTTAATGTATTAGGCCTTTAAATTGGATTTGGGCTTATTAAGTTGTAATTGGGCTTATTGGGCTTGATTTTATCAAGTTGGATTTAGGCCAAATGGATTGGATCCAATTGGGCCCAAAACCACTACCATAAAGCCCAAATGCGACTTATAAACCTTTAAAGTTTAATTGGGCCTAAATTGATTTCTGGGCTTATGGGGTTACTCCTTGATTGGGCTTTGGTTGCCGAAGCCCACGCCTTAAAGAAATTAATTAAAGCCCATTAGACTTGAATTGAATTGACGTTGGACGTTAATCGGGCTTTGAGTCCCGAAGCGATTAAATTTGGAATTTAAGTCGTTAAAGGTTTATTAAAAAAGTGTAATATTTAATTTGGAATTGAATAGTGAATTAGTATTAAATACATGTTAAATTGGATTTAATGATGTAGTTTAATTTAATTCATGAATTCGTACTTTGAGTACTTATTCGCAAAAACGAGTTTGACTCGAGCAAAATCAAATCGTTGTTTGAACATTGGATGATCACATAATTATCAGATTAATTAATTTGATTAGATTGATTGATAGCATGCTTATGTGTGAATACGTGGTTGTGATGAATGAATAATGTATATCGGATGGATATTAGTCGGGTGGGGCAATTTTGGAAATTGTTGTAATAAATTCGATTTATTAAATTGGACCTGCGTGTCCAGCCTTATCACCTCTATTCTCTTTGTATTCTCTTCTCACCTATTCCCCTCAATGTAAATGAGGTTTCTTTAGAAGTGTAGTGTAACGGGTAGAAGTAATACAAGTGCTAGCTTGAGTGAGAAAGGGAGAGATTTGATCTAGGATCAATGTAAAGTATCCATCCGCATATCATTATTATTTATTTTCATACTCGCTTTATTATGTATTTAGAATGCATGTTTAAGGGTGTATGATGATGAGACCTTAACAAAGATAATGAAATTGGTAGCCAATTTGCACGCGAAAAGCCCTCATCAAATATCATGCGTCTTTTCCTTCCATTGAGTGATTCTTGCTCAAGATCCTAGATTGGCATGGGTTGTTGGCTAAAGTCAAGCCCTTGTCCGTCGAAGATGTGTTTGAATCACGAGGCTTTGTTCCATATTGGTGTCTTGTCCAAGTTGTGGTTTGTTGGCCAAAGTCACGACCACTTCTTGTCCATCGACATTGATTACGAAGCTTCCATGGTCAATGGGTCCGCGCTTGACTGGGATCATCAGGTTTGTTGTGCCAAAGCCAAGGCCTAGTTGATTCAGAGGAAAAAAGGTTAGGGCATATATTAGATATATAGGCATATATAAGATATATGTTTCGGACTTGGATGTCCACCTACTGGATCTAGGAGTTGGATGAGATCCAATTGATCTTCGAGATCTACCTAGTTAATTATCATACAATTTGTTGGCCAAAGTCAAGATTGTGTGATATTTAACGGGATCCTAGCCCACTAGGAAACACGGTTTCCCGAGTACTCGACAGAGGGTTAGAGGCTTGCCGAAAAATAGTGGGAGGCAAGATTGAATTTGCATATTCGTTCAATTACTCGCCATACGCGCTCAAACAAATATCACTCGTCATATATTAAAAAGTATTAGTTGGACTAATATTTAAATTGTTGTTTTAATAAACAGTTGGACTATTATACTTGATTATATATAATTGGATTATATTAATCAATATATTTGAATTAATTAATTTCAGGTTACAGTTGATTTTATAATTGGATTATAGTAATCAATGTAATTGAGGTTAATTAATTTGGATTATATTTGATTATATAGTTGGACTATTATAATCATTATAATAGATATAATATCACTAATCGTTGATTAAATAGTTGGACTATTGTAATCAAGATAAAATTGAAAAGTTGGATATTTAAAATATAATCTGGGATTAAAATATTTTAAATGATTTAATTTTCAAATTGGGAATAAATAATAGGTTACTTTATTTGATAAAATAACTTATTATACCTTAAGCCCAAAATTAAGCAAAAAAAGTAGAGCATAAAATCTTTGGAAGATTTATGTGATGATGACTTTAATGCTTAATTTAATATACTTGTCATAAATCTAATTTTAGATTTAAGAAGTATTAAAATTGCAATTTATAATTCTTGGAGAATTAATTGACTATTCTAAATGAGATAAAGTCAAAGTTTGCAATTGGGCATGTAGCACGAGGTGCACATTGTTTCGATATTCTAAAAACCCAAGGCTTGGCCTAAGGTTCTTGAAATATTGAAAAGGATAATTGACATATCCCAAAGTGACTACCATTTGGATATGGCAGACACGAAGTGTTGGAAATTCTAATCCATGTCCCAAGATCAAAAGAGCAAACAAAACATATAAATGAATGAACAATATTGAAGTATGGCGGAATCATACTCACAAAGATCGGAATGCGGATGCGTTGATGAAACAAAAATTTTCTCCTTTGTGCAGTGAGGGTTTCGGCCAAACAGAAAAGAGAAGCTCCAAGCAATTTTTGATCCTTCCAAGCTCTAAGATTAGTTTCCCATAACACCTTTGTATGATCCCTTGATGGTGCTAGCCTTGTGTGTGATTTTATGTTCCAAACAAACACAAATTCTTCAAGTTTTTGCAACAAAAACAGAAAAGTGGAGAGGGCTGTGAAACTTCACAGTTTCGGTCAAGAGGTGAGAGAGAAGGATGATGATTTTTGATTTCAAAATCAATTTATATTTATGCCATAATATTTATTAAATTAATAATAAACTTATGACACAAATCATGCAATGGCTTAGAGTGTCAAACACTCAAACTCCATGCAAAACCATTGAGTGTACTGTACACTATCACCATGCAATGTATTAACAATTAAATAATGCATAAAATGACATGTGTCATGTGGGCCCCACACAACCCAAATGAAAGTGGGCCCACGCGTACTCACGCGTTCGGGTTCGATATTTCCGAAATACCGAACTTTCGTCGCGACGTTAATTAAATCGAATTTAAATAAATAATTGCGCCTAGCGAAATTATTATTTACGTCGCTAACGAATTAATTCTAAATTAACTCGTTTGCCCGAATTAAAATCTAATTTTAATTTCGCGTCGAAATCGAATTTCGATTATTATATCGAATATAATAATTTTACGATTAATTCCAAATTAATCGTTCTCTCTCTATGTATAGTACTTTATCCAAGATAAAGTCTCTCCGTAATTAATCCAAGATTAATCAAGTTCGAATCATACGTCATTGGTGAATCTTCGGGAAGCGACCCAAGAGATCTCTGGATATGTTGGCAGTAAATACGGCCGTCAGATTATCCGAACACGTACGTACCAAGTACTACGTTTTTACCGATTTACAAGACAAGGTTAGCCTCTAGCAAAACGCCATGCCTACCCAATTCTCCAGAAATATTCTTATTGGAATATAAGATCTATAACAGGCGTAGTATACGTAGTATAGTGTATACTGATCCAGTATCGGATGATCACATGTAAGGCCTGGGGCTGGAGATGTGTCTGCCCCGTACGATACATATATCGGACATCAAGCAACTAGTCTCTTTGAATCGGATAATCCTGACCTTGTCATATTATCCCGATGGTTGCAAACATTATAGAGTACTAGTTCTGTATCCTGCGCGATCATCATCTCCATATGTCTGAAGTGATACTTCCGTCTTGACATCACACCCAATACACTACGATTCCCGGTAAACCTAGAAGAGGTGTACACATAACCTGTTAAAGCCCTGGACGACCAAAACTAAAGTCTACCGATTGTCGCAAGTACTAGCGATGCAAGTCTCAGGTTAAGACCATATGCACCTACCCTGAAGCGGACTCCCATAGACACGCAGACATACTACCAATGGGATTCCGCGAGGTCTATCCAGAGCGAAGCTATTTTCCGTACCATCGGTAAAACACAACCTCATACCGCACTTGCATAAGTATCCAATACTCAAATATATGAGAACTATGCTGTTGTGCCCTCACAACACGCACAAGTGCAGTACTAGTCTATTCCGCATTATCGATGTCCAATCTCGATAATACTACGACTAGGGATATTTAATGATTAAACCTTTATGGATTGATACTGTCTCATATCATCTCAATCCGGAATTAATCATAGGGACTTTTACCATTTATATATCAAAGTAAATAAATTACAAAACGGTAAAAGGCAATTTCATTACTACATAGTTAATTTTGTACAATAATACAATATCATTTACAAAATAGTGACGCTATGGGTCATTACTGTCTAACACGAAGGAATTAAAGAAAGGGCAAGGCTCTGACTTTAAAAATGTTTGTCAAAGTTATGTTCACTACTAGTATTGAAATTAGATTTTAAATACTTAGTGTGGTACATAAAATAAATGTATTGATGTTCAGAATCTTCTTTGAGCAGGATACTGACTTCAAGCTGAGATTACTCTGTGAATCGGAAACGGGACGAAGTCGCTGTTTCGACCGTAGATACCTAAGTTTAGGAACTACCCTTCGGGTGTGTACTTAAATTAGGAACTGTTATAATGTAACTAGTTTGACTAGAGACATTATCTCAATATCAGTGTTTAATCCATTGTGGATAAACTTTATATTCTAGAACACTAAGTGTTTCATTATATAAATATGATACTGAGATAAACACATTAGATGTGAATAACAAAATTTATATTTTGAATATAATTAAAATCTCAAACATATAAAATGACAAATAAATAGCTCAAATTGATTTGATCAATAGAGACTTATTTGTGGCATTGTTTTCTGGGACACAATTAAACAAGACTCGTATATCCGCACTTTTGAAGAGTGGGTACTAGGACTGATTTGACTATTCAAATAAAGTCTACGAATCTAGTTTATTAGGTAAAGTACCTAAAACACTATTTACTTGGTAATATTGAAAATGCCATCGATCTTTTAGCCCTATTCATTGTGAAGAAAGTGGGCCCATATCTAGCTAGGCTAGATGTGAATATGAATATTTCTTGACCTTAACGGATGTGGCATCACGTTATGGTTATGTGTTTCTTTTGAAGAACACAAATCGGAAACTCTTAGAGTTTCTACACGAAGTAGATAAACAGATCGGCTATAGTATTATACCGTCATGGTAAGACCGTAATGGAAAATACTTAAGCAATAAGTTTCAAACATACATGAAAGAGTATAGTATTATTTCAGATGAGGACTCCTCCCGAGACACGTCAGTTAGACGGTGTGTCCGAACGAAAACTGAATTTTGTTGGACATGATAAGGTTTATCACGAGTCGCTCTGAGCTATCATTTCCTTCAACAGGATATGTATTAACAGTGCAAAACTTATTTAGAATAAGGTTCCATGAAAAACTGTTTGACAGATATCATATAGGATATGAACAGGAAAGAAACAGGGTTTCTCATTCCTAATAATTTGGGTATGCCGGGCATAACGTTTGGATGATACCAAATTAGAACCCAAATTGGATAAGTGCCAATTATAGGTTATCGTAAGGAAAACCATAAGTATAGTACTTATATATCTCACAAGAGAACAATGTGATTGTTGCTCGCCATGCGGTTTTCCTAAAAGGAATACCGATATGCAGTGGTAAGTGGAGGACATAGTAAAACTCGATGAAAATCGGGGTAATACTGTTCAAGGCACGAATTCCGTAATGGAACATAAATAGTTCATCAAGGATGAAACTAAACCATTAATCTTCGAATACACAAGAACCGCGTAGATCGGAGAGAATCAGAAAACAACCTGGGGTATGGGTTTCTGATCTCACCTCATAAAAATGTCAATCTTATGGAGGTATATCAACCGACTACGTTTTAAGGAAGTGATACAAGGTATCGACTCCCTATTATGGCAAAGTGCCATGAGTCCGAAATGGATTCCATGTATAACAACTATGTTTGGATACTAGTTGATGTACCGTAAGGCATTGTGCCTATTGGTACAATGAAAGTCTTCAAGGAAGACATACATGGATGGCAACATACCAACGTACTAAGCTAGGCTTGTGACGGAAAGGTATCGTTATCAACATTATGTTGATTACGGTTTAACCTTTTACCTGTTGCCATGGTAAATCCATTTGGATAATGCTTGCTAAAGATGTACATTTCATTTATGAAATGTGTCAGTTAATGATCAAAATCGCTTTCCTGAAGAGGAAACCTCTTGGAGGATGCTTACAACATCCTGACGATTTTGTATAACCGACAAACAAGGTTTGCGGGTTATTCGATCCATGTTTGGATTGAAGCAAGCATAAGGTTCTTGGAACTGACGTTTTTGAAATAATCATTATGGTTTATGATTTGATTCAAAACGAAATGATTCTGTGTATATAAGGAGGTAGTGGGAGCGCACTGACAAGGAAATTCCATAAAGCATTGGTGAAAGCTTGGCTTTCATAGAAATTCTCCGTAGAATTCTGGGGAGTGAGTAATAACCTTTATTCAAGGAATAAAGATCTATTGGGATAGATTTGGAGTTGTTAACACTCTCTGGGAAATTGTACATTTAAAATGTACTTGATATGGTGTCTCATACGCTTTGAGCATATGGAGTCACAATCAGGACAATCCAAGTGATAGTCACTGGATTGAAGTTAAGGACATCTATTAGTATCTTAGAGAACAAAGATGTTGTCTAAAACTATGGAGAAAGAGAACTTGAAGTGACTGGTATCACTGCTACAAGTTTCCAAACAGTTAAATACTGCGGTACTATAAAGTTTGAATAACGGGACAGTGAGCTGGAAATCTTCCGAGCAAGATATTGTTGCCGAATAAACAACAAATGCGGATTATTGATGCGGCTGCGGCAGCAATAGAAGCCATTTGGATCGAAAATAAATCTAATTAGATTAGATGTAATTCTGTTAGCCGCTGAGCTGGGCGTCAGCACAGTCTAAAGAATTAAATGTCTCATCGACGATCCAGATATATACTTCTATATCATCTGATTCGTTCGGATCATACATCGTGGCGATGTGATGATCGTATAAATCGCGTCAGACGATAATCATACAAATCTGCTGACGAAAACCTTTCCTCAGCAATTTGAGCAAACCGTACATAGTTCGGGTGTTCGACACTTGAGTGACTGGCTATGTGCCAAGTGGGAGATTGTTGGATAATATGACCCATAGCGTCACTATTTGTACAGATCATAGTGTTGTTGTACAAATTAACTATGTGACAAGGAAATTGCACTCTCATCATTTGTGATTAGATCACCTTAGATATATAAATGAAGAGAGGTCCCTATGATTAGTTCCTGGATTGAGATGATATGAGACAGTATCAGTCCACGAAGGATTAATCATTAAATATCCCTAGTCGTAGTATTATCGAGACTGGACATCGATAATGCGGAATAGGCTAGTATTGCACTTGTGCGCGTTGTGAGGGCAGAACAGCATAGTTCTCATATATTTGGGTATTGGATACTCTTGCAAGTGCGATAGGAGGTTGTGTTTCACCGATGGTACGGGAAACAGCTTCGCTCTGGATAGACCCCTCGGAATCCCATTGGTATTATGACTATGTGTCTATGGGAGTCCGACATCAGGGTAGGTGTGTATGGTCTTAACCTGAGACTTGCACTGCTAATGCTTACGACAATCAATATACTTTAGTTGAGGTCGTCTAGGACTCTAACCGGTTCTGTGTACGCCAATGCTGGGTATATTGAGAATCGTAGAGTATTGGTGTGTGATGTCAAGACGGGAGTATCACTCCAGTCATAGTGCAGATGATGTCACGCAGGATACGGTAATTAGTGCTCTTAAGTGCTGGCCGGCCATCGGGATATTATGACAAGGTCATGTATATCCGATCATAGAGACTAGTTACCAGACATCCGATATGTGCTTCGGACGGGGCAGACACTTATCCAGCCCCAGCCCTAGCACGTGACTATCCGATACTGGGCCGATATACACAATACTTGGTATACTATGCTTGATATAGATCTTAAATATTCTTAGATTAATATGACCGGAGAATTGGGTAGACTTCGTGCTTTGCTAGAAGCCGATCTTGTCTCGTAAATCGGTAGAACGTAGTACTTGGTACATAAGTGATTCGGATACTCCGACGACCGTATTTACTGCCGAATTATCCGGGGATCTCATGGGTCGCTTCCCGATAATGCACCGATGACGCATAACTCGCACTCATTAATAATATGCGATTATATAGAAGAAAGAGAAAATTAATCTAGGATTAATTACGGAGATATTTTATCTGGGATAAAATATCGTCTAAAGAGAGAGAATGATTAATTTGGAATTAATCGGTAAATTAATATATTTGATATATAAAAGAAATTGGATTTCGACGCGGAATTAAAATTAGATTTTAATTCGGGCGAACGAATAATTTAGAATTAATTCGTTAGCGACGTGAATAGTGAATTCGCTAGGCGTAATCATTTAATTACGACGCGACGGAAAATTCGCTAATTGAGAATTAGTGAACCCAAGCCCGAGTGTGATTACGAGCGCATTCGTATTTCGAATTCGAGTGCGGCAACGCAAGTCACATCAAGCGTCAAATCATTCGTCACATCAAACGTCAAATCAAAAGTCACTTTAGTGATGTGATTGATTGATTGATTGATGTGATTGATTGATTGAGTGATAGACACACAACAGTCACTTTGATAAAGTGAAAATGAATAGTGATGTGTTTTGGTGTGAAAATAGTGTTAGTTGGTGAGACATTTACCTTTTGATTATTTTATATATTATTGGTAATTGTTTAATATATTTTCTTGGAAAATATATATAAAGCATTTTTGGAAATGCTTGACTAACTTAACACATTTTTCTCTCCATTTTCTCTCTCACATCTCACGCCCAAAAGGGCTCTCTTTCTTCTTCCATTTCAGCTCACTGCCGTGAGCAATAGGGAAGCATGAGTGTGTTTTTGATGCAAAAACGCAAGTGCTAGCACACTTACGAGACTTACGAAGGTGTTAGTGGGGTTCACCCACCCATGAGGCGGGATCCGTTCGACGAAGCTTGGAGCTTGACGAAGGACCAAATTTGAAGCCAAAACAGTGAGCAACATCACTGCAGTCACACCCTTGGCAGTGGGGTTTTTCAAGTTTTGTTGCTTGCCGCGTCTCTCAACCGATCGATGTGAGTATTCCGCTAACTCCGTTGATGTATTCACACATGTATTTCATTGCTTGTTTGATCTTGGGACCTAGATAAAACCTAACACTGGCGACTCCACTGAGGATAGAGAATCGGCCCCAAAATAATGCCTTTGAATGTTGTGATTTTTTTTTAGTTAAAACGTTTGTCTACTTGTGGGTTGAAAGGGTTTAAACAAAGCACTATTAGAGCTAAGTAATGGTTGGTGTCTTCCTTCATTCACTACTTTCTATAAGGAAAAGCTGTGAAGGCACTGGATAATCATTTACCCGAAGTTTTCCGTGATGGACTATTTGGAGACCTTTGGTTTATTCCTGTCACTAAGGCGATAAGAGCCTAATAGGCTTAGGTATTTAAGAGAGTTCACTCCACCCTCCCTCTGGTAATCTTCAATAGGAAATCCATTTGACAGTCAGTCCTGCACCATAACTCGTTGGCACGTACCTTAAGGTATAAAAAAGGTGCGCTCACTTGGTCGCTCGAACCCTTGAGTGGGGAGTCCTAGTTTTGGGCAATCCTTCGCCAGCGGGAACCTTTGTCTATACCCTCATAAACCCACATGTGAACTGTAGTTGTAGAACCGATAAAAGACACCCTTTTATGCTTGTGTTCGGGACCATCATCATTTGGATTCAGTTGGACCTTTCATCATGAGTTGTGAATTTGTTGGGCCATTTAAACTGGGACGAGTTCGCCTCTTATGAAAATTGGGCCAAAAGCTTCTAAAATGCCGATGGGCCACTTTATGTTTAGACCCTTTATCATTTGAAGTTGTTTAGCCATTTTATCGCAAAAGTGTAAACCTGTTGGGCCTTTTTCAACTGGGACAAGTTTGCACTACATAATAGTATGGTTGAATGCTTTGGAATGATAATGGGCTGACTTATATATTCCATGCATCGCACACATACATGCTAACATAAAGTTTTAAAAGACACCATAGATACCCGTTGGGTTAGGGAAGAGGGAAGACTCGTCAAAAGGCTGTCAGCAAACATGAACGAATCAGAGAACGAGGTATCTCATATGGATCAGGTGGAGACTAGTCTCACCAAGGTTACCGAGTAGTTGCAAGCTTTGACTGCCGCTGTGGCCAATATGGTTGTGCCCTATGCTGGGGGAGGTTCTAAGAATGAGAGGCGTGAGGACCCTCCGAATAGGTTGAATGATGATATCTCTGTCTTTGATAACAACATGTCTGAGTATGAAGCATGATCCTTTGGACTGACAGCATTGATAAATTTGAAGGCTAAAAATGTCGAAGTTTACGGAGACTCAATGTTCGTAGTCTGACAGATGCAAGGAGAATGGGAATTGAAGGAAGAACGGTTGAAACCTTACCTGTTCCACCTCAGGAGTCTGGCACAAGCCCTCCCCGATTGCAAATTCCAACACTTGCCACGAGAAGAGAACCAAATGGTAGACGCGTTGGCTACCCTAGCCGCAACTTGGGAAAATCTAGAGAAATTGGTGATGAGACCTCTAGTGTTGACAACAGTAAAAAGACCTGTCTACGAGATAGAAAAGGTCTTGGAAGTAGAGATCAACGATGGGAAACCCTGGTACTATGATATTCAGTGATATTTAGAACATAGAGAACTTTCGGAAGAAACAAGCAGAAAAGACAGGATTTCCATTCAGAAGTTGGCTTCTCAATATGTGAGTTTGAAGGGAGAAATGTACAAGAGACGGGCGAATGGCATTCAGCTGAAGTGTTTAAGAAAAGAGGAGGCTCATAAGGCAATGGAAGAAGTACATGCCGGGGTATGTGGTCCGCACATGAATGGATTGAATTTATCTCGCAAGATAGTAAGATAAGGTTTCTACTGGTCGACCATGGAAGCTGACTTTACGAAGTTAGTGAAACATTGTCATGATTGTCAAGCGCACGGTAACTTGAACCATTTACCGCACACAAAGTTGCATGGGCTATCAGAGTCGTGGCCTTTCTCAGCATAGGGAATTGATATAATCGGAGAAATTCGACCACACGCATCGAATAGACATCGCTTCATAGTAGTGGAAGTAGACTACTTTTCAAAATGGGTGGAAGCCGAGTCATTTTGCAACATCACAGCAAATCAGATGGCGAAGTTCATAGTTTGGAACCTCATTTGTCGATACGGAATTCCGCATCACGTAGTAACAGACAATGGAGTCTAGTTCCAAGGAGAAACAAAGGCAATGCTACAAAGGTACGGGATAGGACATCACAAGTCGTCACCGTACAGACCGTAAGCAAATGGGGCAGTCGAGGCAGCCAATAAGACAATAAAGAAGATGTTAGCCAAAATGACGGAGAACTATAAAGATTGGGCTGACAAGCTACCATACACCCTGTGGGGGTACAGAAATTATGTGAGAACAGCAACGGGAGCCATGTTTTACTCTTTAGTCTACGGAATGGAAGCAGTATTGCCGGTGGAAGTCGAGATACAGTCCATACGGGTATTAGCAGAAGCAGAGTTACCTGAACAGGAATGGGCCTCGCAGAGATTTGAACAGTTAGCACTACTAGATGAGAAGAGAATGAAGTCCATACATCACATGCAGTTATACCAGAAGAGGTTGGCTCGAGCATTCAACAAGAAGGTGCGCCACACTAAGATCAGAAAGGGTGATCTGGTGCTTAAGCAGTCGAAGTCGTCGACAACAGATCCGAAAGGAAAGTTCAGACCCAACCGGGAAAGACCCTACATAGTCCAGAAAGTAATGGGAAATTGAGCAGTGAGACTGTCAGACTTAGAAGGGAACGAGTTCACCGAGCCGATCCATGTAGACAGATTGAAGCAGTATTTTACCTGAGGAAGAGAAGACCGAACGGTCACCGGGAAAGCTGACGGAAAACCTAACCCAACGGAATAGGAAATCCATTCATGCATGCATACATACACGTAACGTATTTGCATTCTTTTTTTTTTTTGTTTTGTTTGTTTTGTAATCACAGGTTTCAAAGAAGAAAAGAAGAAAACGGCAAATGGAAGCCAACTAGAAGCAGCAACATATGAGTATTAGTTTCTGGGATGAGTCCCAGGGTTGAGGCCCGCATCAGTATTAGTTTCGGGGATGAGTCTCAAGGGTTGATGCCCACACTAGTATCAGTTTTCGGGAATGAATCCCAGGGTGTGAAGCCCACAGTTGAGAGGAGGAATTCCAGTGGAGTGAGGAAAAAAAAAGTGACGTCCTTGATGATTAGGCATATGTCCAGTGATGACATTGTTTGTTGTAGGATGAAACCTTAGAAATGATGAGTGCGAGATGTGCTCTCATCCAGTATTCTGAGTGGTTGATCTCGGCTAGACTCGCGAGCACTTGATTACGGGATATTAGTAGTAGAAGCCTGAGTAGTCAGTGAGATATGACTAGTTGAAGAGATGGCGGATCAGTGAATGACCGTTTGCCTAGATGTCCATCTTGGTTTACTTATGTTACGATATGTGATATGGTTGGAAACAAAGAAAAAGTCTCTGAAAAGAAAAGGAAAAAAATAGACCACCTATAATCGATAAGCGTGAAGCTACCTATGGGCGAGTATTAGGACCACCATGAGGAGAAATGCTACCTTAAATGGTAGGTGTGTCGAAAAAAAATTAAAGAAAGAAAAGAGAAAAAGAAAAAGAAAAGAGAAAAAGAAAGTTCAAAATGAAAAGAAAGAAAAGAAAGAGACGAAATAAAAGTAGAAGAAAACCATATCATAATGAGTACGAAGAAGTAATCACAGAGTCTGATCAAGACATCTCGGTTGGTTAGACCCACTGATCAATTCTCCAAGACAAAACCATCGAGTTGGCTTACTTAAGGATTGAGCTGCGAAAGAACCTTGGCACACACACACTGGGAGTCTAGTTCAGATCACTCCTTCGGACGATCGGATTTGAGCATATCAAGTACTTTGAAGGTTCTCTGGTTTCGACATGAAGCATCCTCTGAGGAAGAAAATATGTTTGGCCATCGGGATTATCTTGTGAGAGGCAGTATAGTGTGTTGGTATATAAAATCACATCAGGAGATCAACCTTGAACTAATGAAAGCAGCAAAGAACAGAAAGATGAACCGAGACTGGGGGCGACCAGTCTACCCTTTCTCATACAGCGCGGTTCGAGAATGAACCATCACATCAGTAATGCCTTGGGGATGAGGTTCAGTATGCCAGAAATGGAATTTTGAGGATGGAGCATGGGTCAAGGCCCACATCAGTATCAGTCTGGGGATGAGTCTCAGGGTCGAGGCCCACATCAGCATCAGTTTTAGGGGATGAGTCTCAGGGTCGAGGCCCACATCAGAATCAGTTTGGGGATGAGTCCCAGGGTCGAGGCCCACATCAGAATCAGTTTCGGGGATGATTCCCAGGGTCGAGGCCCACATCAGTATCAGTTTGGGGATGAGTCCCAGGGTCGAGGCCCACATCAGCATCAGTTTTGAGGATGAGTCCCAGGGTCGAGGCCCACATCAGCATCAGTTTTGGGGATAAGTCCCAGGGTCGAGGCCCACATCAGTATCAGTTTGGGGATGAGTCCCAGGGTCGAGGCCCACATCAACATCAGTTTTGGGGATGAGTCCCAAGGTCGAGGCCCATATCAGTATCAGTTTAGGGATGCGTCCCAGGGTCGAGGCCCATATTGTCAACGGTATTGGGATACGTCCCAGGGTCGAGCCCCATATTGTCAGCGGTATTGGGATGCGTCCCAAGGTCGAGGCCCGCGTTGTCAATAGTTTTGGGATACGTCCCAGGGTCGAGGCCCACATTGTCAGTGGTATTGGGATGCGTCCTATGGTCAAGGCCCACGTTTTCAGCAGTTTGGGATGCGTCCCAGGGTCGAGGCCACATTGTCAGCGGTATTTGGATACGTCCCAGGGTCGAGGTCCACGTGTCAGTTTCAGTTTCGAGATGCGTCCCAAGGTCGGGCCCACTGCATCATCAGTTGTAGTTAGTTCAGGATGCGTCCCTGGGTTGAGGCCCACTACATCATCAGTTTGGGGCGTCCGAGAGTCGAGGCCCATACATCAGTTGCAGTTCCGGGATGCGTCCTAGGGTCGAGGCCCACTACATCATCAGCACAATTCGGGAATAAAGCCTACATTCGGTGGTTCGGGAATAAAGCCCAGGGGTCGAAGCACCACGCCACCACATCAGCTCAGTTCGGTAGTGATTCCTAGAGATCGCAGCATCTTACAGGGATTAACCTCGGGGTCGAAGTACCTCACCACAATATCAACTCAGTTCGAAGCAACAGGCAAGTCAAGTGGCAGCTGGCGAGCCAGGTAAGTAAAAATGCATTGCATAATTTTGATATGATTGTCATTGTCATACACTGCACAAGTCCCATCAAAGTGGGGGCGACTGTAGGCACTGCATTTTTGCATATAAGTCCCGATGATGAGCCTCGTACGGAGGCCCTACTCTTTAAGTTGTGGAAGTCGCGGGAAACAGACGTTGGAAGGGAAAAGTCAGAAATCAATACCCTGTTGGATTTAATTCGTTTGCTTAGCTTTGGGTTTGCTCGTTAGGCCTCTATTTTAAAACTTATCATTGGCCCAAAACCCCCGTAAGCCACACACCAAGCCCATACACCACCAAGCCACACACCAAGCCAACCAAAAGAACCAACCACACATCTAAACCCCCTAATTCACGCCCAAAGCCTTCCAAAATAACAAATCCACACATTAAACACATGTTGAAATCAAACCAAATCATCTTCCCAAATTAAAAGATTCAAATTAAATCTCATCAATCACCTTCCTAATTAAATTAAATCACATTCCTAAACTAAATAAAATCAAATCAAATCAAATCAAATTACCTTCCTAAATTGAAGAGATCTTTTCCGTATGATACACAAACTAAATATCCCCCATAATTACACAATATTCCTTCCCTATTCGCATAAGGACAACCCCCAACCCTTGCTTTTAAAACGAAGCATAAACTCAACTCTTAGGACCCCTAGCACTCACGCCCAAAGCATAGAAAAATAGTCCCTTCTTGCCGTGAAAGAGAGATCCCTGCAAACCACTCACCCACGCTGCTCACAAACCCTCCACTGCCACACCACCTCACTCGCTCTTAACGCATCAACCACACTCATCCCCACGCACGCACAGCCCTTCACCAATTCAACGCATCACACAGCCTTCACAACTCACAGCCCTCAAACACACGCGCATTGACCGAACTCACACACACAGCCACTCACAGCCCTCAAACACACGCACACTGACCGGACTCACACATACATAGCCCTCACGCACACACAGCCACTCACAGCCCTCACGCACCAGCACACTAACCGAACTCACACACGTACAGCCCTCATGCATCAACCATACTCAGCCCCTAGCACTCCAAACAGCATAAAAACACTCCAGAAAATACCCCAGCAATGATCGAAAATCAGCCCATGAACTGCACTCCAAACCACCAAAAACAGTCCCTGAAATCTGCCACTGAAACCACCGAAAGCAGCACCTGAAAAATAGCCCATTTTCACCGAAAACAATCCCTAAAAAAATGCACTTTTAAACTTAAAAACCAGTCCAGAAAAATTGCACATCCACCGCATAAAACAGAGCAAAATAGTAGCCTAAATAGAGAGGCAACGAAGGAAAACAACGAACCAGTAAATCAGAAAAGTTGCGGAGCACCAACCCTTCCGACAACCGCGTAGCGCACTTCCAAGAGACAACTTAAGAGGTTAGACCTGAGGGCACCTTTTTATTTATACCCGCTCTTTTTTATATTATTTATTAATATCTCTTTGCATGTATATTGTGAATTCATGTATGTTGTGGCCATGGGATGAATGAAATATGTGTTATCTCTTGCGGTATATAGGATGGAAACCCAGACATAAATTTCGTAGCCGAATCTGAATGGACGGTAATGCGGTCTGTACTTGAGAGACAACTCCACGTACCGCTTGAGAAACGCACATATTTCATGTCATCCAATTTTATGTTTATTTGTTGTTTATTAGAAATAGTATATTACTTTTATGCATGATTTAGTTGATTATTTCCAAGCATGATTAGTTATTTATTTCGCATTAGGAATTTAATCTATGTTTATGTTTAGATTGTTATTTATTTATATTTTCGTGTTTGTTAATTCAATATGTTCATGAGATTATGTGATTGCCGTTATTCCGACTTATTTTTAAACATACAAACTTAGATATAGGTCGTATGCGAACTTAGATGTAGGTTATTCTTGTGTAGACTCGGTTATATTATTACATAAATCTGTTCATTATAAGTTGCATAAGTAAGGGACCATTCTGAACCCAACGGTTTGAGGTCTTCCCTTGCGAGGGGTGAGTGCGGCCTTAAATCATTTTCCCAGTTCACACTAGGTGGCGACTCCATTTTATTTCTCCGTTTTAGTTCCCCCGTGGGCTACTCCGTACTCCCAACCGGGCCGTGAGCCTGGAACAGCATCACCCATTTCTGTGTTCTACACACAGTTTCCTACTGACATTGGTCTGATCTATGGGTTCTCACTAATATTGTGAACTTGGGCATCTTAGCTTGTGTCGGGTTCTTTCTTTTTTAACCTTAGAAGCCTTATTGGTCCCTTTTTGGGTAACCAGTTCTCGAGGTTAGCTTTCTTACTATTATCTCTATCTACGCTAGCATATGATTGGATGATCATCTTATATCTCAATGGATGTCGGCCTCCTTGTTCTGGTATATTATGCCCTGGTAAAGTCTATTACTTATATAAAGTAGGTATATGAGATAGACTCCATCAGGACCATTTCCTTGACTGGTATCACTGAGAGATGAGGGCCTGGGTAGATCAGAACCTTATCTCTATCGGATTCTTAAGTTAAGGCAACTAATCATTTCTTCTTACGACCTTCATTTATTTACCTACGGGCTTGGGTTTGGGAATCTAGAATCTCCACATCCTTTTTGGCATCTCTTGTGTATTGGAACTCCCACTTCTAATCCTGATTTCTTGCCTTTTTTATCTTTCTGCCTATCCTTCGTTACTCGGGTAACTTGCTATCTATATGAGGTACTCGAAGGCTATAGATCAGCTTGAAGGAATTTTTTGAGGAGGAAAGGAATCTTACATGGAGGGAAGAAACCTTACTTAGGTCTACTTAAGATTTTACTCTTGCTCAAACTTATTCTATTTTCCTTACTACTATAGGTTCTGGCACTTTCTTATTTATCTGATTCTGTATCTCTATCTCTTACTGCCTCTGGTTGCTTAAGTATGTATGCATCTTTCCTTACTTTTTATAGTTTTTTCTTTCTAATGTTTTGGGGGAATACTCTTAGATTTTTACTATCTACTCTCAGAGCTTATCTTGAACTAAGATAATTACAGAAGGATTCTCTGTTGGGACAAGGATTATAGTTTCTTTCATACAGAATGATATTCAGACATCTTACTATCCTTTCTGTAGAACTTGATGACGTACTCGAGGATTGGATATTGGAGACGTAGTGTCCGGTATACTAGTATCCCGATCATATTACGTATATAAGACCTCAGTACTCTGCCAACTTCAGTCAATAACTCCATATACCATGCTCTGATACCATCATTGTAATATCCCTCTCTTGGAGATGCTACCGCTAGGGGATAGACTGATCTATCCCCATGAGCCTCTGACTTTCTGACTGTGATCAATACTGCTAAACTCATCTGGAAATACAAACTCAAGCATATATAGGGACCCTTGCCCAACTCATAAACATGAAATGCAAATCATAACTAATAACTAAACTCTTAATAATCCTTCTCTTTACAACTTTTTTCATATACATCTTGACTTATTACACACACACTTACAACTATACATGTATCCAACACATGACTTTACTTGACTACGACTATACTGAGACTCGATCTGGTGGACTTGGACCCTCTCGTGACTACCATCAGTATATATCCTTTCGAGCTCGTCCTCCGGGTATACCTGCAAAATAATAAACTGGGTGTGGGGGGTTAGATCGTTTGAACGATCTAGTGAGTGGATAATTTAAAATGAAAATTGATTTTTCTGAAAAATTCATGGTTCTAAAAACGAAAATCCTCCAGAAATAATCTTTTCTGAAAACTTTTTCTTATCCGAAAACACAACTCTTTCTACAAAACTAATCTGGAAAATATTTTCTGAAAACTCTTTCATAAAACTTATCTTTTTCGAAAATTTTGTTTCTAGAAATCCATTTCGGAAAATCTATTTCATGGGGGGCGTTACGATGAGAAATTTGTATCTGGAAAATCCGTATCTAAATATCTTGCGCATTGATGAGCGGAAAATATATCAATATTTACCGCCCCTTTTACTTAATATTTTGTTTAGTTTCTCAGGTTTGATGAACGTTTTGATGTGTTTAGATTATTTTGAAGACAAAATAATATTGGGACACAATGAAATCATTTAGGACGAAATGTGGGTCAAATAAGAGCAAAAATTAGATTTGACATATTAATTTTGGGGATTGGAAACTTGAAATGGCGTTTTAACGAAGTGCAGTTTTGGAAATTCCAATTTTGTGCATCTGTCGTATATTTGGGAATAACATTTTACTCCGATATCGGATTGAGCGGATTCAAGTTCTAGATATAAATAAGACTCAAAGATATACAACTTTTAAAGACAAAATAATTTTAAATTCTGAAGATTTCATACCCGAAATGGATGAACCATCCAGAAGTGTGTTGTGTGTAATTATTATAGTCATTTTCAATCATTTTCAAAGCAAAAAAATATTAATAAATATAATAAAAATTATCAAATCACCACCAAACATGATAATCAATTAGTGGAGCAATTAATAATGGATTTGGTGGAGCAATTAGTGGAGCAATTAATAATGGATTTGGTGGATGATTTGATAGAGGCAAAATTTTGCCTATAAATACCAAGCCATTTCATTTGTAAAATCATACTTTCTTCCAAGGAATTCCTTCATAATACTAAGAAGATTGTATCTTGTTTGTTTATTTACAGCTTTCAGTAATTAATTTCCTCTTCGCAGTTTCTTTTTTTTAGTTTTCAGTTTTTACTTTCCGCAATTTACTTTTACGCACAATACTTTATTTCTTTAATTTTCAGTTTTTACTTTTCAGTAATGAGGAGGTAACTCCCCTTTGCTGGGGTAAAATGTAAAACTTTTATTACTAATATTTAGATTAATCTCCCGTAATTATAATATATTAACTAGTTAAAACCTGGCTTAACGAGGATACCGCCATATTGGTCGGTTGGTAATTATTTAAATTGGTTTTAACCTGACTAAACTGGATACCGCCTTATTGGTCGGTTGGTAATTAATTATTAATTTGACTTAATCTGGATACCACCTATATGGCTGGTTGGTAATTATCATGCAAAGTTAATATATTAATTAAGGGAGATATCTAAAAGAGAAGTAATAAAAGTGGATCCTTTTACCTCAGCATTTTCTTTTATTGTACTTTTACTTTATTTACTTTTCAGTAATTTACTTTCAGAATTTACTTTTCAGTAATTTACTTTTCAGCATTTAATTATCAGTATTTAATTTCAGCATTTACTTTCCGTCATTTACTTTTCAGCAAATTACTTTTCAGCATTTTACTTTATGTCTTTTATTTTATTTCAGTTTTTACTAGCCCTAGTTATGTGTCGTAACTAAATTAGTTATCTCGGGTTGTGATGAATTCTAATATCACCGGTTTATAAAGGGTTATTTTATAGTTTAGGTAATTTAATGGTTTACTTATTAAGTCTTATGCTTAATGCGTCTTGTTAATTGGCCACTAATAAGATTGATCTGGTAAATCTAAAATAAACTTGACAAATGAATTTTAGGTTTCATCCTTGGACTTAATATCCCACGATCTTCCTTGAGGATAGATAACCTTTTAATATATTTCCTTATAGGATAGACATATATATGTCGGGCGGGGGTAGCCATAATTGGAACTTAAACTTAATGAATCAGGTAATTTGGTTGACATAGACATATGGTTCAATTGGGTTATAATGGGTATTTGCGTCTGACCATCGACAGAGGCTTTCGCATAATTTAGTGTTCTAGGTTAGTAAACCGATATATTACACAAAAATTAAATAACCACTTCATCTTTAAAATGATATTGGAAGAACCCTATATAGTTTCCTAATATTGAATTTTCTTAAACCTACTTTCGCGCAATTTTATTTACTTGTTTTTAAATTCAAAATCATCACCATTTCAAATCAATCAATCAACCTGTTAGATACTAGTAATCATTTGACCTCATAAAATTAATAGATTAGGTATTAAGTCCTCGTGGGATCGATACTTTTATACTACTTGAACGATACGTGCACTCGCGTTATACGCGCGTGTGATTACGCATCGGTCAAGTTTTTGGCGCCGTTGCCGGGGACTTATTTATCTTTCACTATTAATTTTGAGGTTAGATACGTTACTTGTATCTAATTTTTTTTACTTATTGTTTTTGTTTTCTTGTGTTTCAGGTTCTCAGAAACTACATGAGACGAACCAGAAGCTTTGAACTCTGACCGCTTGACCCAGAAATTGAAAGAACCATCAGACAGTTGAAAAGGGAAAGGCGAGAAGGCCAAGAAGCTTTAGTCAACATGGAACTTAAAAATTGGAAGTTGCACCACCGATACCCATTCGAGACAGAACCATTCTGGTGGTCGACGGCTTCATTTCCTATATGTACTTCCTCATTTACCAGCAAATGCGTGTGACATCAAAACATGCATCCATATGATTCAACAGTCAGTACAGTTGGGGGAAATGCAACTGAAGATCCTAATTCCCACATCAGCAACTTCCTGGAAGTTACGGTACTTTCAATTACAACCGAGCAGCTGAAGAAGCAATGAGACTGTGTGTTTTTCCATACTCCTGAAGGACAGAGCTAAAGCTTGGCTACATTCACTACCAGCAGGTTCCATCACAACTTGGAACACTCAAGCCACCAAATTCCTTGCAAAGTACTTTCCACCAGCCAGAACTGCAAAGTTGAGGAATGACATCACATCCTTCATGCAACAAGATTCAGAATCCCTTTGCGAAGCTTGGGAAAGATTCAAAGATTTACTCCGGAAATGTCCTCATCATGAGATCGCAAAGTGGCTACAAGTCCAAACCTTCTACAATGGACTTTCTGGAATAATGAGAACCACAATTGATGATGTTGCTGGAGGAGCTTTGATGGCAAAAGGAGAAGATCAGGCCTGGGACTTAATTGAAGAAATGGCTAACAACAATTCATTGTGGCCAACAGAAAGGAGCATGATCCAAAGAATTGCAGGAATTTATGAAGTTGGAGCAAACACAACAGTGAATATCAGGCTGGATCAGATATGCAAATGTCTAGAAACACTTAGCATGCAAGTTGTGAACATCGCTGGAACCACAAGTTCACCATATGGAGGAGCACCAGAACCAATTCAATATAAAGAAATGTTGAACTACGTCAACAATTTCAATAGACATGGGAAAATGAACAACCCACCACCCAGATTCCAGCAGCAAAACAAAGGCCATGAGTATGACAAAGAACCAAGAATAACAGAAGTGTTGGCATAGTTAAAAAAGCAAGAAGCAAAATACGATGCTTTAGCAGCTATGGTTCAAAATCAAGTAGCATTGAATCAAAGCCATTTAGCCTCTATTAAAGCACTGGAAAATCAAATGGGACAACTAGCCAATGGTCAGAGTTACAGACCGCCAGGTACTCTTCCCAGCAACACAGAGCCAAATCCAATGAACATGGGAAATGAGCAATGTGTAGGCATTGCATTTTTACATAAAACCTGATGAGGAGTCTTATATGGAGACAACTCCCTCTTAGTCATGAAAGCCGCGGGAAAAGAACATTGGAAGGGTAAAGTTGGAAAAAATATTTTTGATGGATTTACCCGAGTCGTTTCGCTTCGGTTGCTTGTTATATCTCCGTTTCTAAGCTCACCTTAGGCCCAAAACTCCCATAGACCACATACCTAACCCAAACCAAGCCCAAATACCCAAGTCAACCCAAGTCAAACCAAGCCAAACCAAACCTATGCCCATTGGACATGATTCACGCCCATTGCCCTTTATTTAGGTAATTGCACATTAATCACATGTTTAAATCTTGTTAAATCCTTGCCTAAGTAAAAGAAATCAAATAAAATCATTACCAAATCGAATCCAATCCCAAATCCTAATTAGGAGATGCATTCCTATTAGAAATCAATTAGGAGATTCCTTCCTAATCTAAAAAGGAAAGCCTTTTCCCTTTGTTTATAAAAAGAGACCTTTGCCCCATACACAACCCAAGCTAAAATACCTCATTCAAGCATCTTGTGAAGCATCCTTGCACGCCCCAAGCATCCCCAAGACCCCCCATTTCCACATTCTTGAAGCAAAGAAACCTCCATTGCCGCATCCACCACCATCCACCAACACCATTCACGCATGACCACAATCACACCCTCCCTTTGCCAAATTCCAACCATCATTCACAGCCATAAATTACCCTAAAACAAACCTTATTCCAGCCCCTGAAGTGCCGCAAAAATCAGCCCCGAAGCAGCCCCACAGTAGCGCCAAAACAGCCCCTGAAAACAACTTCACTGCACCAGTGAACTGCGTGTTTTAGCCGCTGTTCTGGCCAGGTTCTTGCGTCCTTAGCCCATCAAAACAGCCCTAAAACCATCTAGAAACCATCCAAAAATCCCCAAAAAAAGTTTCCCTAAAAAAATCTACAAACGCACCTCCCTAAGCCACCAAAATCACCCCAAACAGTCACTAAACGCCCGAAACAGCGACCTGAAATGCAGCGACCAAACGACGGTGAAACGAAGGTAAAACAGCAGCCCAAGCATCAAAACAACAAGGGAAACAGTGAGCAAACAATTGGAAAGGTTCGGATCATTCTCCCTTCCAACGGACTTGGAACGCGCTTCCAAAGATCGACAAAAGAGGTTAGACCTGAGGGTACCTTTACCTATCTTCTTTATTCTTTATTTTATTTTACTTTGATATATAATTGCATGAGAGTCGTTTGAGGCATGATTTGATTGTTGGATTGGCGGGATATGTGTTCCCTTTTGTGGTATATAGGATGGAACCGAACGCCAACGAAAAGTCCGTAGCCGAATCCGAATGGACGGTAGTGCGGTTTGTACTCAGGATACAACGCCATGTACCACTTAAGAGACATTGTTTGTCCCATCCAAATTTGTGTTTGAGAATGTTGTAGTTTATAGGATGTTTAGTTATTATTTTAAGCATGGTTTATTTTAATTTCGTTATTTAATTTTGAAGCATGATTGTGTTATTTAGACATGTTATTTCATTATTCTTTATGCATATATCTAGTTTAGTTTATGTTCATGTTTAAGCAATTATTTATTTTGTTGGTTGAATGGCTTAATGTGTTCAATATATGGTATTGCGTTGTTTATTGTCTAAAGACTTACTTTCAAGCATGCAAACTTAGATTAGGACTTAGTTAGCGAATGCATATTAGATCTAAGTGACCTTTGAACATGATTATTGGATAGACGGTTGATTTAGTGCACAAATTATATCATCACAACGACATAAGTAAGGGACCATTCCGCAACCCAATGGTTTGAGGTCTTCCCTTGCGAGGGGTGAGTGCGGCCTTAAATCTTTGTCCCGGTCACACCGGGTGGCGACTCCATTATTCTCCGGTTTAGTTCCCCGCGGACTACTCCGTATTCTCAACTAGGCCCCGAGTCCAGAACAGTGTCGCCCAGGTTCTGTTGTCTACAGTCTGGCGACTCCACTGGGGATATTTTGAATCAGCCCCGAAACATGTCTGTGATGTTTATGATTTGTGCTTTAGTTAATCGTTTCGATATAGTGAGTTGAAATGGGGTTTAATCAAGGGCTTTGTTGGAGCTAGGTGATGGTGGTTGTCTTCCTTCACTCACTACCTTTTCATAAGGAAAAGCTGTGAAGACACCGAGATAATAATCATTACTTGTAGCTCGTTGTGACAGACTAGTTTGGAGGACTCGTTGTTTATTCCTGACACCAAGCGATAAGAGCCTAAGGGGCTTGGGTACTTAAGAGAGCCTCGCTCCACCTCCCTCTGGGGAACCTACAACGGGAAATCCATTCGACAGTTAGTCACTCACCGTAACTCGTTGGCACGTACTGTAAGGTATAAAAAAGGTGCACTCACTTGGTCGCTTGAACCCTTGAGTGGGGAGTCCTAGTTGTGGGTAATCCTTCGTCAAACGAGAGCCTTTGTCCACACTCCTGTAAACCCACATGTGAACCATAGTTGGATGACCTATAGGGGCCACCCTTTATGCTTTTGATAACCCCATGCATATTGTGTCTCATACATCACATGCATCCATGCATACATGCATCATGTTAACCCTCGTGTCTTAAAAGCCATCATAGATATCCGTTGGGTTAGGAATAAAAGAAGATTGTCAAGAAGAGTTTAGAAAACATAGATATCAGGGAAAAGGAGGAAATGAGGAACAGAAAATCTTACGGCAATGATAGAAAGACTATGGTGGGCTCAAAAAAAAAAAAAAAAAGAAAAAAAAAAAAAGAAAAAAAGAAAAAATGTTGTTGTTTTTAGTCTTTGATAGTTAGACATAAATCCAATGATGAATCGTTTGCTTTTGGATGAAATCTTAGAAATGATAAACCCTTGATGTGCTTTTATCTGATACTTTGAGTGATTGATCTATGTTAGACTCGTAAGCACTTCACTATAGGTTCTTAGCGGGGTGAAAACCTGAGTAGTAGTGGCAAGGTGACTAGTTGAAGAAATTATAGGTCGGTGAATGACCGTTTGCTTAGATGTCTATCTTGATTTGCTTATGTTATGATGTGTGGTATGGTTGAAAATGAAAGAAAAGTCTCTAAAGAAAAGAATTGAACCACCTGTAACCGATAAGCGTGTGAAGCTACCCATGGGCGAGTATTAGGACCACCATGAGGAGAAATGCTACCTTAAAGGGTAGGTGTGTGTTGAAAAAAAAAGAGAAAGAAAAAAAAGAAGAGAGAAAAAGAAAAGAAAAGAAAAAAAAGAAGTTCAAAATGAAAAGAGAAAAATGAGAGACAAAGGAAAAGAAAGATAAAACCATACCACATTGAGCATGAAAAAGCAACTGCAGATATAATTGAGACATCTAGGTTGGTTTGACCCATCAATCCCAGTTTTTTGACGAAATCATTGAGTTGGCTTACATGGGGATGAATCTGCAAAGGAACCTTTGCACACACACACACTTTGAGTCTAGCTTAAATCACTTATTCAAAGACTTGGATTTGAGTTGCATTGAGTGTTTTGAAGGTTCTATGGTTTCATTAATTAGCATTCTTTGAGGACAATGATATGTATAACTATTGAGACTAGTTCATAGCCTATAGCATGATGATATGGAAGGCCCCACCATGTGGTTCATCTTGACCAAGTGCAAACAGCGGAGAGCATAAAGCTAAATCAGGCTGGAGAGCGACCAGTCTACCTCCTCGTGAATCCGGGACATAACAAGAAATTGAGCCATGAGACCAGAGAGGAGACTTTGCAATCACCTGGAGAACTGGTGGAAGACCTAACCTAACGGAATAGTAAATTCATTCATGCATGCATGCATACATGTAACATATTCTACATTCTTTTTGTGCTTATTTTGTTTTGTATTCACAGGTTTCAAAGAAGAACAAGAGAAAGCGGCAAAGACAAGCCAACCAGAATCAGCAACATATGAATAGTAGTTTTGGGGATGAGTCTCAGGGTTGAGGCCCATATTAGTATCAGTTTTGGGGCAAGGCCCACGTCAGTATCAGTCTGGGGGTGAGGCCTTCATCAGTGTCTGTATGGGGGTGAGGCCCACATCAGTTTCAGTTTGGGGTCGAGGCCCATATCAGTATTCGTTTGGGGATGAGTCCCGGGGTTGAGGCCCATATCAGTATCAGCTTGGGACGAGGCCCACATCAGTTTGGGGCGAGGCCCACGTCAGTATCAGTTTTTGGGCAAGGCCCACATCAGTTTCAGTCGGGGGGCGAGGCCCACATCAGTATCAGTTTGGGGCGAGGCCCACATCAGTATCAACTCAGGGTCGAGGCCCACATTATCAGCAGCATCAGGAATGAATCCCAAGGTCGAGGCCCACATTATCATCAGTTTCAAGAATGAATCCCAGGGTCGAGGCCCACATTTTCAGAGTTTTGGAATGAATCCAGGGAATGATTCCTAGGGCCGAGGTCCACGTCGTCAGAATTTGGAATGAATCCAGGGAATGAATCCCAGGTCCGAGGCCCACGTCGTCTGAATTTGGAATGAATCCAGGGGATGAATCCCAGGGCCAAGGCCCACATCAGCATCAGTATGGGGGCGAGGCCCACATCAGCATCAGTATCAGCATTGCCGGGTATGGCATTCCAGGGGCGAGGCCCATATTGGTTCAGTATCAGTTTGCCGGGTATGGCATTCTGGGGGCGAGTCCCACATTACATAAGATCAGTTTCTGCCGGGTATGACATTCTGGGGGCGAGGCCCACATTAGCATCAGTATCAGCATTGCCGGGTATGGCATTCTGGGGGCGAGGCCCACATTGGCTAAATATCAGATTTTCCAGGTACGGCACTCCGGGTATGGAGACATCAGATCAGTTTGCCAGGTACAGCACTCCGGGTATGGAGATATCAGATCAACCAGGTACGACACTCCGGGTATGGAGACACCTGATCAGTTTGCCAGGAACGGCACTTCGGGTTATGGAGATATCAGATCAGCCAGGTACGGCATTCAGACCACTGCGACACCCTAGGTACGGGGTTAGCACGCCAGGTACGGCATGTGGACTATTCAGACAAGTGCGACACCCTAGGTACGGGGTTAGCATTAAGACAACCGCGACGCCCTAGGTACGGGGTTAGCATGCCAAGAATGGCACAACTGCGACACCCTAGGTACGGGGTTAGCACGCCGAGAATGGAACCACTATGACGCCCTAGGTACGGGGTTTAGCACGCCAGGAATGGCACATCATCAAATCAGTTCGGGAATAAAGCCCAGAGGTCGAGGCACCTCGCCATCACATTCAACACAACGGAACAAAGCCCACTCTCTACACAACTCGGGAACCAAAGCCCACAGATGGTTCGGGAACAAAGCCCAGGGGTCGAAGCGCCTCACTATCATATCAGTTTAGTTTGGTAGTGATTCCTAGAGATCGCAGCATCTTGCAGGGATGAACCTCGAGGTCCCGGCACCTCACTACATCACATCAGATCAGTTCTGCCGGGAATGGCATTCCGAGAATGGAGATATAGTCCGGGAATGGACACGCCGAGAATGGCACGCCAGGAATGACACTCCGAGAATGGAGATACAGTCCGGGAATGGACACGCCGAGAATGGCACGCTGAGGATGGTACTCCGAGAATGGAGAACGGTTCTGGAATGGACCATCTCACAAGAACAGTCCGGGAATGGACACGCCGAGAATGGCACGCTGGGAATAGCACTCCGAGAATGGAGATTTAGTCCAGGAATGGACAGCTCGAGAATGAGCACGCTCGGGAATGAGCACGCCGGGAATGGCACTCCGGGAATGGAGATTTAGTCCGGGAATGGACAGCTCGGGAATGAGCACGCTCGGGAATAAGCACGCCGGGAATGGCACTTCGGGAATGGAGATTTAGTCCGGGAGATGGACAGTCCGGGAATGGACAGCTTGGGAATGAGCACGCCGGGAATGGCACGCCGAGGAATGGCACTCCTGGAATGGAGATTGGTTCAGGAATGGACCACAACGGTGACAGTTCGGAATGGACTTCATCACATCACATCACAACCTCAAGGGAAGAGGGGAATGGAGATCGGTTCGGGAATGGACCACAACGGTGACAGTTCGGGAATGGAATTCATCACATCATATCAAAACAACACTCCGAGAATGGAGATCGGTTCGGGAATGGACACACAACGGTGACAGTTCCGGAATGGACTCATCACACTACATCACAGCTACACTCCGGGAATGGAGATCGGTCCGGGAATGGACCACAACGGTGACAGTTCGGGAATGGAATGGACTCCACACACCCACAGCACATCATCGGTTCGGGAATGGACCAGGGGTCGAAGCACCTCAACATCAACTCAAATCAACACGGCAAGTCAAGTGGCAGCTGGCGAGCCAAGTAAGTAAAAATGCATTGCACGTACTTTGATAGAATTGTCATTGTCACACACTGCACAAGTCTCATCAAAGTGGGGGCGACTATAGGCATTGCATTTTTGAATAACACCCGATGAGGAGTCTTATATGGAGACAACTCCCTCTTAGTCATGAAAGCCGCGGGAAAAAAGAACGTTGGAAGGGTAAAGTTGGAAAATATAATTTTTGATGGATTTACCCGAGTTGTTTCGCTTCGGTTGCTTGTTTTATACCTCCGTTTCTAAGCTCACCTTAGGCCCAAAACTCCCATAGACCACATACCTAACCCAAACCAAGTCAAATACCCAAGTCAACCCAAGTCAACCCAAGTCAAACCAAGCCAAACCAAACATATGCCCATTGGACATGATTCACGCCCATTGCCCTTTATTTAGGTAATTGCACATTAATCACATGTTTAAATCTTGTTAAATCCTTGCCTAAGTAAAATAAATCAATAAAATCATTACCAAATCGAATCCAATCCCAAATCCTAATTAGGAGATGCATTCCTTATTAGAAATCAATTAGGAGATTCCTTCCTAATCTAAAAAGGAAAGCCTTTTTCCTTTGTCTATAAAAGAGACCTTTGCCCCATACACAACCCAAGCTAAAATACCTCATTCAAGCATCTTTTGAAGCATCCTTGCACGCCCCAACCATCCCCCAAGACCCCCCATTGCCGCATTCTTGAAGCAAAGAAACCTCCATTGCCACATCCACCACCATCCACCAACACCATTCACGCACGACCCACAATCACACCCTCCCTTTGCCAACTTCCAACCACCATTCACAGCCCTAAATTACCCTAAAACAAACCTTATTTCCAGCCCCTGAATTGCCGCAAAAAGCAGCCCCGAAGCAGCCCCAAAGTAGCGCCAAAACAGCCCCTGAAAACGGCTTCACTGCACCAGTGAACTGCTGTGTTTTAGCCGCTGTTCTGGCCAGGTTCCTTGCGTCCTTAGCCCATCAAAAAAGCCCCCTAAAACCATCTAGAAACCATTCCAAAAATCCCCAAAAAAGTTTCCCTAAAAAATCTTTACAAACGCACCTCCCTAAGCCACCAAAATCACCCAAAACAGTCCACTAAACGCCCGAAACAGCGACCTGAAACGCAGCGACCAAACGGCGGTTGAACGAAGGTAAAACAGCAGCCCAAGCATCAAAACAACAAGGGAAAACAGTGAGCAAATAATTTGGAAAGGTTTCGGATCATTCGCCCTTCCAACGGACTTGGAACGCGCATCCAAAGATCGACAAAAGAGGTTAGACCTGAGGTACCTTTTACCTATCTTCTTTATTCTTTATATTATTTTACTTTGATATATAATTGCATGAGAGTCGTTTGAGGCATGATTGATTGTTGGATGGGCGGGACATGTGTTCCCTTTTGTGGTATATAGGATGGAAACCCGGACGTAAATTCCGTAGCCGAATCCGAATGGACGGTAGTGCGGTTTGTACTCGGGATACAACGCCACGTACCACTTAAGAGACATATGCTTTGTCCCATCCAAATTTGTGTTTGAGCATGTTGTAGTTTATAGGATGTTTAGTTATTATTTTAAGCATGGTTTATTTTAATTTCGTTATTTAATTTTGAAGCATGATTGTGTTATTTAGACATGTTATTTCATTATTCTCTATGCATAATATCTAGTTTAGTTTATGTTCATGTTTAAGCAATTATTTATTTTGTTGGTTGAATGGCTTAATGTGTTCAATATATGGTATTGCGTGTTTATTGTCT
>SKCR01043196.1:0-41625 GCA_019454045.1 Zanthoxylum bungeanum
CCGAGAATAATCTATATATATTAAGGCCGTTAATGCATGAATCACTACTTAATACTGAAATATTTAAGATTGGAAAATCTAAAACAAAACGGCAAAAGATTTCTCAAGATGACACATATCTATGACATCTTAGACTTGGACTTATTAACCTTGACCGGATAGATAGACTAATTAAGAACGGATTTTTAAATTCGTTAAAACTTGGTACTTTATCTGTATGTGAATTCTGTTTAGAAGATAAAATGACTAAGATACCTTTTACTGGAAAAATGGATAAGAGCCAAAAAAACACTTGAGCTAATACATTCGAAAGTTTGCGGACCGATGAATGTGAAAGCATGAGGTGGTTATGAATACTTCGTCCCCTTTATTGATGATTATTCAAGATACGGGTATGTTTACCTAATGCAGCACAAGTCAGATACTTTTGAAAATTTCAAAGAGTATCGTGCTGAGGTTGAGAACCAATTAGGTAAAAACATCAAAATTCTACAATCTGATCGTGGAGGAGAATACCTTGATAGAGATTTCAAGGAATTCTTAGTTGAGTATGGAATTGTTTCACAACTCACTGCACCTGGAACACCACAACCAAATGGTGTTGCATAAAGGAGAAATCGGACCCTACTAGACATGATGAGATCAATGTTTAGTTATAACACTCTACCTAGTTCATCCTGGGGCTATGTATTAGAAACATCAATGTATATCCTGAATGTAGTTCTTTCTAAGTCTGTTCCAAAGACTCCCTTAGAGTTGTGGAATGGTCGTAAAGCTAGTTTGCGACATTTCCGCATATAGGGATGTCCAGCACATGTGCTGAAGAACAAGACAAATAAGTTGGAGCCACGTTCACAAGTGTTCCTATTTGTAGGCTATCCTAAGGAAACTAGGGTTGGATTCTTTTATAGTCCAAAAGATAATAAAGTATTTGTGTAGAAGTAAAGTGTTACTTGAGGAGTTACTTTCTGGTATGACTTGTACGCCATTGTCAAATGTTGACAAAGACATAACACCTTCTACATCTGAAAGCAGATGCAAGTTTATTAGGATACCATACCACCTAGACATAGTGGGAGGGTTATAAGACAACCTGAGCGCTATTTAGGAAATGAAGAGGTGCAAATTGTTGCATCTTGTGATGGTATATATGATCCATTGACCTATCGTACTACAATAGAAGATACTGATAAAGAGGAATGGGTCAAATCCATGAACCTTGAGATGGAGTCTATGTAGTCTAACTTAGTCTGGGAACTTGTAGACCAACCTGATGGAGTAAAACCCATAGGTTGCAAGTGGATCTACAAGATAAAAAAAGAATAGATGGGAAAGTATAGACTTTCAAGGTAGGCTAGTGGTAAAAGGTTATACCCAAAAGAAGGGAGTCGACTTTGAAGAGACTTTCTCACCAGTAGCCATGCTAAAATCCATCAGGATTCTTCTTTCCATTGCCGCATATTATTATTATGAGATTTGGTAAATGGACGTCAAGATTGCATTCTTGAATGGCAATCTTGATGAGAGTATCTATATGGTACAACCAGAGGGGTTAATAACCCAAGGTCAGGAGCAAAAAGTTTGCAAGTTACAAAGGTCCATTTATGGGCTCAAGTAAGCATCTAGATCTTGGAACATAAAATTTGGTACTACAATCAAGTCTTATAACTTTAAGCAGAACATCGATGAGCCTTGTGTCTATAAGCCCATCATTGGTGGTAAGATGGTTTTCCTTGTGTTATACGTCGATGATATGTACTCATTGGGAATGATATAAAGATATTATTGGACGTGAAAATCTGGCTAGCTAACCAATTTCAAATGAAAGATTTGGGAGAAGTAAGTTATATACTTGGGATCCATATCATTTGGGATCACAAGAGACTGCTGTTAATAATGTCTTAAGCATCATATATCGACAAGATTCTTGTGAGATTTAGTATGCAGAATTCCAAGAAAGGTAATTTACCTTTCAAGCATGGAATTCATTTGTCTAAGGAACAGTCTCTTAAGACACCTTAAGGAGTTGAGGAGATGAGACATATACTTCAGCACTTGTAAGTCTTATGTATGATATGTTATGCACAATACCAGAAATCTATTTTATAGTAGGAGTAGTCACTAGGTTTCAATCCAACCCAGGATTAGATCATTGGGTGGCGGTGAAACATATTCTCAAGTATCTTAGGAGAACGAGAAATTATATGCTTGTATATTCTAGTAAAGATATGATCCTAATATATTCTAGTAAGGATATGATACTAAGACGATTTACTGACTCTGATTTTCAGATTGATGTAGATTCTAGGAAATCAATTTCTAGATCAGTGTTCACCCTAGATGGTAGGGCTATAGTATTATGGAGCATAAAGAAATCTTGTATTGTTGACTCCACTATGAAGGCTGATTATGTAGCAGCTTGTGAAGCAGTTAAGGAAGCAGTATGGTTCCGTAAGTTCTTGGCAGATTTGGAAGTTGTTCCAAATATGGATAAACCAATCACATTTTATTACGATAATAGTGATGCAGTGGCGAATTCTAAAGAACCGAGAAGCCGCAAGCGGGGTAAGCATATTGAGAAAAAATATCACCTAATAAGGGAGATAGTGCAGAGAGGAGATATCGTTATCACGCAAATTCCATCCGCAAACAACCTAGCTGATCCCTTTACAAAGACCTTATCGGCTAAAGTTTTTGAAGGTCACCTAAAGGGTTTAGGATTACATGACATGTCCGATTTGCTCTAGTCCAAGTGGGAGATTGTTGGGATTTATGTCATTGAGCTTCATGTATTTTAAACGAAATTGATTATAGTAATTATAAATGCATTATTGATTTATCAAAGTTGTTTGATTTAAATCGCATATTATCCAATTGTCCTGTTTACCTTGATTACTTTTGTACCTTCAGACTTAGTGTATGTTTGATGCACAAGAGGATTTAAGTCTGAAGTTAGTAATCTAAATAGTCCATGGAGAGCAAACAAAGATGGTACTTTGTTTGTGGTTTATCTATAGTTGCGGTTCACTCTATACTTGTATGACGACCTTGATCCGGGATCATTCATGTAGTTACATGGGAATTGAGGTACCTTGTATGATGAGATCATATAGGACTGGACTCGAATAAATATGAATTTCTTTTAATATCCGTTAATCGAAGAAATTCATTTAATCAAATAGATGGTTATATATGGATTCAATCTTAATCCTGAGTGTACTACGAACTCCTGCATGACAGGCTATGTCTTTTGATTTACTAAGGTGAGGTTGGTGTTGCATTCCCGACCAATAACTACGTATTTTGGGGATATGGTTTGGTGTGTAGATGAGAACTTTTTTACATATATATGGAATTCACTCCTTCTTATGAGAAGCATAAGAATATCTCTTTTAAGAATTGATTCGGGACTTGAACAATTTGATTGCTCAACTCTTCTAAGGAAAGTCATTTCCTATATTTTTCGGCTCGGTTTGAATCCCTGGCCAATTTCCTTCCTCTTGCTATCGTAAATATCGCCATTTGCTCCCTCAGCTGCCTGACCCTTAAAGCATCGCGTTCTATGCACTCCTTCAAGTAGCCATTCCTCACCAGGTCCTCCACATGTTCCTACAGGTCCCTACATCTTTTGTGGCATGCCCATTCATATTGTGGTGCACTCAATAAGCAATGTGTTCTCTCTTCTCAATCGGGAACCTCATTGGATCGGGCTCAATCAATAAGCTTTTATCCTATATTTCTCGAGCTATTTGGGCCAATAGTCTGTTCAGGACGGTGTACGTTATTCCTCTAGTGATATGAGCAAACTCTATCAAGGACCTTCTCTCATGCGTTGGATTACCCTGAGCTATCGGTCTGAATTCATTCTGCCTTGGGGTCACTCTCCTCTGGTCTCTCCCCATATCGATGATGATTCTCTTGCATTGGCGCTTTTGATATCCACGTAGCTCTTCCTCAACGATCTTCACCTCTTCTTCCACCAAAACAAACTTCCTTGTCTGTTCCAATGCCGTAGCATAGTCCAACATGTCATGGATCCTCATGTGCGATCATAATTTCTCGACCCTTAGAGCTCATTTAAAACTCTCTAGTGCCTATGGGGTATCATACGCCCTGACTTCTAACAGTAGGTTATGGTATCTATCGATAAAGCTCTTCAAGGGCTCATAATCTCTTTGATTCATCATCCTCAATGACTCTACTGTCTTCTTTGGTACACTCGCTCCTTTGAAATGGCGCACATAGGACTTCCTCAGTTGTGAGAAGCTATTGATACTTCCCGAGGTCAGACATCTGAACCAAAACCTAGCTGACCCTCCCAATGTTAATTGGAACACCTTACAGATTGCCTCCCCTACCATTCCGTGAACTCCATCAGTAGAACAAACTTCTAAACATTGGACTTGGAGTATGTGCTGCCCTTATAGAACTCCATCGCTGGCATGGTGAATCTTCTTGTAAACTCCACCGCCGATAATTCCTTCGTAAAATGGGATGTTGTCTTCATATCTTGGTCACCCCGCGCCCTTTCTTTCACACTTTACTCCCACTTCATCATCTCATTCTGAAACCAATCCCTCATTTGGCTCTCGGAGCTATCATGCTCACGTACAAGGGATTCCCCACTCCTTCCATTGCGAGCGTGGTACCTTCTATAGTTGGGAACCTTGCGCATTTTCTATGGGTATCGTTCTAGGTCACTCTCCCCGAAACACGTCATGTTGCTGGAAGATTATGGGTTCATTATTCTTCTCTTTCTTTCTACGGCTCCCATGTTTGCATGGCATTGGAAAAAACTACAGATCTCACCCTCTGTACATTCTTCTTCCCATTTCCATAATCTCCATCTGCTCCAGCGATCTTTTTTCCTTTTGTTATTTCCTCTTTTCTTTTGCTAGGACCTAATTCCCCTCGTTCTCCTACCTTATTCTCTAACTTCTCAATCTTTTCCATCATAGCCATCATGAAGGCTTGAGTTGTTTCCCTCTCTCTTCGAGCATCTTCCCTTTCATTTTGTAGGGTTTCTTCCATCTTCTCCATCCATTCCGTCATCGAAGCCTATAAGGCCTTGTGGTTTCCATCTCCTACAATCGTCTTTGTGCGTTTGCTACAGTTTGTATTGTTCCCCATAGACGGTGCCAACTGTTTATGGTTATTTTTCAGTGTAGGGGTAATTCATGGAATCTACTCCTCGAACAAATCTCCCCCAAGCAATTAATTTGTTTGGTTAGTTGGGAGCGAAATAAAACTTCGCAAGCAAACAAGAAATCACAGAGAAAACATAGGATTAACGTGGTTCGGTAGAGAGTGGCTCCAACCTATATGCACGGGAGCAAAGAAAGAAAATTTTATTACGAGCTCGGGTCAAGATTGTAAGTGTTCCTAGAACGTTCCAAGATCGTCTAAGAGTGATTTTTGTGTGAATAAAATCAAATGAGTTACAGAAAATACTCACATTGATCAGATGAGTTCAAAACTTTTTATGCATTTCCGTGGAAGCTCCAAGCTTTCTTGAGTGTTTCCAACACTTGAGTGAGTTTCCCTATCACCTTGATTCACTCCTTTAAGTGCTAGCTTGAACAAAAATTGAAAGAAAACGTTTCTCATCCAATGAGCTATGTATTCGACAATGAGAGAGTTTTTGGGAGAAGATGAATAGTCTTTAGTTTCATAAACAATTGTGTGTTAAATATGGTTTCCAAAACCACGTTGGTTAAAAGCAAGTGGTTTTTCTAAAAACAATTCACTTTTTCCAACTACCACCATCACATTTGACTAGTGATGTGAGTGGTGGGTCCCACCCAATTAAATTCATAATTCAAAATTCAAGTGGGATTAGACAACACACTTCGGACTCGGTTACGTTTAATCCAATTAAACGTACTTTCCATCGCAACATAATTAAATCCAATTTAATTAAATAATAATGCCTCAAAAAATTATTACGGAAGTCGCTAACGAATTAATTCTAAATTAATTTGTTCGCTATAATTAAAATCTAATTTTAATTCCGAATTGAAATCCAATTTCAATTAATATATCCAATAAATTATTTTAGCCCAAATAAATAAATTAAATAGAAAAATCCAATTTAACATTTAATTTATTTTACCGATTAATTGCAAATTAATCGCGTTCTCTCTTCTTCACGAATTAATCCCATATTAATTCATGACGCAATTAATCCCTGATTAATTCTTGCCATAATTAATCCCAGATCAATTTTCTCTTTCATAATTAATCCCAGATTAATTTTCTATTCGAGTCAAATCTCAACGGTGAATCTTCGGGAAGCGACCCGAGAGATCCCTGGATATGTTAGCAGTAAATACATTCATCGGACTATCCGAATACGTGCGTACCCGGTACCACGTTCTTACCGATTTACAAGACATGGTTGGCTTCTAGCAAAGCACCGTGCCTACCCAGTTCTCCAGAAATATTATTTAAATGAATATGTAATCTTTGCCAGGCTTAGTATACGTAGTATTGCGTATTATGATCCAGTATCGAATGTCACATGCTAGGCCTAGGGCTGTAATTGTGTCTTCCCCGTACGAAGCATATATCGGATCTCTGGTAACTAGTCTCTATATTCGGATAATCATGACCTAGTCAAATTATCCTGATGACTGCAGTCATTAAGGAATCTTGTTCTGTATCCTACGTGATCATCATCTCTATATGACTGAGTGATACTTCCATCTTGACATCACACCCAATACACTACGATTCTCAGTATACCCAGAAGAGGCGTACATAGAATCTGTTAAAGCCTCGGACGACCAAAACCAAAGTATACTGATTGTCGCAAGTATTAGCGATGCAAGTCTCAGGTTAAGAGCAAATACACCTACCCTGATTCGGACTCCCATAGACACATAGTCATACTACCAATGGGATTCTGATGGGTCTATCCAGAGAGAAATTGTTTCCGTACCATCGGTAAATAGAACCTCTTATTACACTTGCATGAGTATCCAATACCCAAATATATGAGAACTATGTCGTTATGCCTCCATAATGCGCACAAGTGCAATACTAGTCTATTGCGCATTATCGATGTCCAGTCTCGATAATACTACGACTAGGGATATTTAATGATTAAACCTTAGTGGATTAATATTGTCTCATATCTTATTAATCTGGTACTAATCATTTAGACTTTTATCATTTATATATCACGGTAATCCAATTACAAATGATAAAAGAGCAATTTCCTTTGTCACTTAGTTAATTTGTACAACAACATCATGTTCTGTACAAATAGTGATGCTATGGGTCATAATTGTCCAACACTTGATTCACTCATTTAAGTGCTAGCTTGAACAAAAATTGAAAGAAAAATTTTCTCCTCCAAAGAGCTATGTATTCGGCAATGAGAAAGTTTTTGGGAGAAGATTAATAGTCTTTAGTTTCATAAACAATTGTGTGTTAAATATGGTTTCCAAAAACATGTTGGTTAAAAGCAAGTGGTTTTTCTAAAAACAATTCACTTTTGCCAACTACCACCATCACATTTGACTAGTGATGTGAGTGGTGGGTCCCACCCAATTAAATTCATAATTCAAAATTCAAGTGGGATTAGACAACACACTTCGGACTCGGTTACATTTAATCCAATTAAACGAACTTTCCGTCGCGACATAATAAAATCCAATTTAATAAAATAATAATGCCTCAAAAAATTATTGAAGTGAGGTACTCGATGTCAAATTCAGTCAACAGTACTAACCAACTGACGTCAACTTTGCAATGAACCAACTGATATACTGGATTTTCCCAAGGAATGCTCTGACATCTTTTTTTCTAACCCAACGGGTATCCATGATGGCTTTTAAGACACAAGGGTTAACATGATGCATGTATGCATGAGATTCATGAGATGTATGCGATGCATGTAATAGATAAAAAAAAGAAACTTTAAACTACTTGGCCCATTATCATTTTAAAGTATTTAATCACACCATCGCGCGGTGCAAACTTGTCCCAGTTGAAAAGGCCCAACAGGTTTACACTTTGCAATGATACGGCTAAATAACTTCAAATGATAAAAGGCCCATTCACAAAGTGGCCCACCGGCATTTTAGAAGCTTTTGGCCCAACTGTCAAAGGACACAAACTTGCCCCAGTTTAAATGGCCCAACAAGTTCACATCTTTTGACAACAGGTCCAACTGGATCCAAATGACGGCGGTCCAACACACAAACATAAGATAAATAACTACCGGTTCTTTTAAGGCTAAGTTTCACAAGTGGGTTCACGGGGCGCGGTCAAAGGCTCTCGTTTGACGAAGGATTACCCACAACTAGGACTCCCCACTCAAGGGTTCAAGCGACCAAGTGAGTGCACCTTTTTTATACCTTACGGTACGTGCCAACGAGTTACGGTGTGTGACTAACTGTCGAATGGATTTCCCGTTGTAGATTCCCCAGAGGGAAGGTGGAGCGAGGCTCTCTTAAGTACCCAAGCCCCTTAGGCTCTTATCGCTTGGTGTCAGGAATAAACAACGAGTCCTCCAAACTAATAAGTCACAACGAGTTACAAGTAATGATTTATCTAGGTGCCTTCACAGCTTTTCCCCGAAGGGTAGTGAGTGAAGGAAGACACCCATCCATCACCTAGCTTCAACAAAGCCTTTGATTAACCCCCTCAGCCCACTATAGAAATGGTCAACTAATGCACAAATTATACACATCACAAGACATGATTTCGAGGCCGATTCTCTAAAATCCCCAGTGGAGTCGCCAGACTGTAGACAGCAGAACCTGGGCGATGCTTTTCTAGGCTCGCGGCCTATTTGAGAATACGAAATAACATGGAGTCGCCACCCGGTGTGAACCGGGACAAAGATTTAAGGCCGCACTCACCCTTCGCAAGGGAAGACCTCAAACCGTTGGGTTCGGAATGGTCCCTTACTTATGTCACTTGTGATGATATAATTTGTGCAATGAATTAACCAAGTCTACTCAATAATCATACTCAAGGGTACTTAGATCTAACATGCTTTCATCCAAATAATTCCACGCAATGTAACACAACAAGCATATTAAACCATTAAATCAACATGTACGAATCATTACCCAAATGCATCATAAACTAAGAACATGCATAGTGAACAACCTAAACATGCTTTAACAAATAAATAACAAATTAAATTAAACCATGCTTCAAATAATAAAAAAATAACCTAAAGACTATAACATGCTCAAATACAAGTTTGGATGGGACAAAACATATGTCTCTTAAGTGGTACGTGGCGTTGTATCCCGAGTACAAACCGCACTACCGTCCATTCGGATTCGGCTACGGAATTTACGTCCGGGTTTCCATCCTATATACCACAAAAGGGAACACATGTCCCGCCCATCCAACAATCAAATCATGCCTGAAACGACTCTCATGCAATTATATATCAAAGTAAAATAAAATAAAGAATAAAGAAGATAGGTAAAAGGTACCCTCAGGTCTAACCTCTTTTGTCGATCTTTGGAAGCGCGTTCCAAGTCCGTTGGAGGGGCGAATGATCCGAAACCTTTCCAAATTATTTGCTCACTGTTTTCCCTTGTTGTTTTGATGCTTGGGCTGCTGTTCTATCTCCGTTTCACCGCCGTTTGGTCGCTGCGTTTTAGGTCACTGGTTCGGGCGTTTATTGGACTGTTTTGGGTGATTTTGGTGGTCTCGGGAGGTGCGTTTGTAAAGATTTCTTGGGGAAACTTTTTGGGGATTTTTGGGATGGTTTCTAGATGATTTTAGGACTGTTTTGGAGGCTAAATTCGCAACAAATACTGACCAGAACAAGGGACGAAATTGTGCAGTGGGGCGTTTTCAGGGGCTGTTTTTGGCGCTGTTTTGGAGCTGTTTTGGGGAGTCTTTTTGCGGCACTTCAGGACTAGAAATAAGGTTTATTTTAGGGTGTTTTAGGGCTGTGAATGGTGGCTGGAAGTCGGCTAAGGAGGGCTAAGAAAAGGGCTTGGTCGTGAATTGTCTTGGTGAAGGGTGGTGAATGGTGATATGCGGCCTTGAGATGAATTTCTCTTCTGGGATGCGGCAGTGAGGGTTCTTGGAGAGGCTTTGGACGTGCAAAGAGGGATTCACAAGTTGCTTGAGGGATCTGTATCAGCTAGGGTTGTGTATGGGGGCAAAGGTCTCTTTTTATAGACAAAGGGAAAAGGCTTTCCTTTTTAGATTAGGAAGGAATCTCCTAATTGGTTTCTAATAAGGAATGTATCTCCTAATTAGGATTTGGGATTGGATTTGATTTGGGTTGACTTGGGTATTTGGGCTTGGTTTGGGTTAGGTAGGTGATCTATGGGAGTGTTGGGCCTAAGATAAGCTTAGAAACGGAGGTATAACAAGCAACCGAAGCGAAACAACTAGGAGAAATTCATCAAAAAATATATTTTCCAACTTTACCCTTCCAACGTTCTTTTCCTGCGACTTTCATGACTAAGAGGGAGTTGTCTCCATATAAGACTCCTCATCGGGTGTTATGCAAAAATGCAATGTCTACACTTACATCGCTAATACTTACGATAATCGATAGACTTTGGTCTTGGTGGTACAGGGCTTTAACCGGTTCTACGTACACCACTTCTGGGTTTATCAGAGAGTCGTAGTGTATTGGGTGTGATGTCAAGATGGAAATATCACTTCAGTCATATTGAAGATGATGTCACGCAGGATACGGTATTAGTGCTCTTAAGTGTTGCGCAACCATCGGGATATTATGACTAGGTCATACATATCCGATTATAGAGAGTAGTTACCAGACATCCGACATGTGCTTCAGACGGGGCAGACACTTATCCAGCCCCAGCCCTAGCACGTGACTATCTGATACTGGGCCGATAAACACAATACTACGGTATATTACGCTTGATACAGATCTATATATTCCTGTAAGAATATTTCTGGAGAATTGGGTAGGCATGGCGCTTTGCTAGAAGCCAACCTTGTCTTGTAAATCGGTATAAACGTAGTACGAGGTACTTACGTGTTCGGATAATCCGACGACCGTATTTACTACCAACATATCCGGAGATCTCATGGGTTGCTTCCTGAAGATTCACCGATGATGTATAACTCGCACTTAATTAATATAGGATTAATTAGAAGAGAGAGAAAATTAATCTGGGATTAACTGCAGAGATATTTTATCTGGGATAAAATATTAAGTAAAGAGAGAGAACTATTGATTTGGAATTAATCGATAAAATAATATATATTTGATATATTATTAGAAATTGGATTTCGACGCGGAATTAAAATTAGATTTTAATTCGGGCGAACGAATTAATTTAGAATTAATTCGTTAGCGA
Organism: Zanthoxylum bungeanum; assembly: GCA_019454045.1. NCBI lineage: Eukaryota > Viridiplantae > Streptophyta > Magnoliopsida > Sapindales > Rutaceae > Zanthoxylum > Zanthoxylum bungeanum. The sequence goes on from SKCR01043196.1 coordinate 11,322, forward strand.
CGTGAATAGTGATTTCGCTAGGCGTAATCATTTAATTACGATGCGACGGAAAATTCGTTAATTTAGAATTAGCGAACCCGAGCCCGAGAGTGATTGCGAGCGCATTCGCATTTCGAATTCGAGCGCGGCACGCAAGTCACATCAAGCGTCAAATCGCTAGTCGCATCAATCGTCAAATCACTTGTCACTTTGAGTGATGTGACATGACATGTTGTCACTTTATTAAAGTGATGTAAGTTGATGTGAATAGTAAAAGTGATGGGTAAAAGGTGAAAAGCATTGATTGAAAGCTTTATTGCTTTTTTGCTTTTGACTTTTGAATAAAAGTTTTGTATATCTTTTATTATTTTTTTACTTGGTAAATAATAATAAGAAAATACAAAAGCATTATTTTTCTCTCTCTCCCTTTTGGCTGCATACGGGTTTTAGGGTTCTTTTTGGAGCCAAAAAAATCGTCTCTCTCTCTCTCACGGTCAAGACCGAATTTCTTCATCATTTTTCTGCTTTGATCAAACAAAATGAAGAAGAACAAGTGCTAGCACACACCTTGGGTTATACATAGGTGATAGGGAAACGAATTTGTGAGCTTGGAATCTCAAAGTTTGGAGCTTTAATGGGGGACATCCATGGCCGAATTTGGAGGAGACCACCACCACCAAAACCGCACAGCCCACTGCAAGGAGGAGCTGCTACCGTGACCTTGAAGAGGAGCTAGAGGCTTGTGTTCTTCATTTCATAAAAACCCATCAATGTGAGTATGAATTCCGCCTTACTCCTTTATTGTATTCTACTCGTTTTTGTGCTTGATTTTGTTGATCTTGGGACCTAATTAGAAACCCAACACAAGAAGCTTTAGTGAACATGGAACCTGAACCTTTGAATGTTGCACCACCAATTCCCATTCGAGACAGAACCATTCCGGTGGTTGACAGACTTATTTCTTGTATTGTACTTCCTCATTTACCAGCAAATGTGGGTGACATCAAAACATGCATTCAGATGATTCAGCAGTCAGTTCAGTTTGGAGGAAATGCAATTGAAGAACCTAATACCCACATCAGCAACTTCCTGGAAGTTTGCGGCACTTTCAATTACAACCGAGAGGCTGAAGAAGCAATGAGACTGCGTGTTTTCCCATACTCCTTGAAGGACAGAGCTAAAGCTTGGCTACATTCACTACCAGCAGGTTCCATCACAACTTGGAACATTTTAGCCACCAAATTTCTTGCAAAGTACTTTCCACCAGCCAGAACTGGAAAACTGAGAAATGACATCACATCCTTTGTACAAAAAGACTCGGAAACTCTATACGAAGCTTGGGAAAGGTACAAAGATTTGCTCCAGAAATGTCATCATCATGAGATTCCAAAATGGCTTCAAGTCCAAACTTTTTATAATGGACTTTCTGGAATAATGAGAACCACAATCGATGCTACTGCTGGAGGAGCCCTGATGGCAAAAGGAGAAGATCAAGCCTGGGACCTAATTGAAGAAATGGCCAACAACAATTCTTTGTGGCCAACAGAAAGGAGCATGATCCAAAGAATTGCAGGAATTTATGAAAGTGGAGTCAATACAGCAGTCAATACCAAACTGGATCAGATATGCAAATTCATGGAGACTTTTACCACTGGATCCACAAGTTCACCATATGGACGAGCACTTGAACCAAACCAACTTGAAGAAACGGTGAATTATGTCAATAATTTCAACAGACAGGGGAACAATCCATATTCCAACACCTACAACCCAGGGTGGAGGAATCATCCTAATTTTTCATGGAGTAACAATTCCGGGCAAAAGAACAATCCACCACCTGGATTCCAACAACAAAACAAAGGCCAGGATCAGACAAATGAACCAGGAATAGCAGAAGTGCTGGCTCAGTTAAAAAAGTACGATGCTATGATTCAGAGCCAATAAGCTTATATTAAAGCACTGGAGAATCAAATCGGCCAACTGGCCAATGCTCAGAGTTACAGACCATCAGGAAATCTTCCCATCAACACAGAACCAAATCCAAGGAACCGAGGAAAGGAGCAAATTCAAGCCATTACTTTGAAAAGCGGTACTGAGATCAACAAAGATGTAGGGAATACAAGGCAACAATTGAGGAAATTCTAAAAGATGCAGTTCCACAGATGGAGGAAAAAGAAGCAAAGGAAAAAGAAAAAGATCAGATCATTCCACCTCCACCTTTTCCTCAGCGACTTCAGAAAAACAAACTGGACAAGCAGTTTGCTCGTTTCTTGGAGGTATTCTAAAAGCTGTATATCAACATTCCATTTGCAGAAGCTTTGGAAGAAATGCAATGCTATGTAAAATTCATGAAAGATATTCTTTCACGAAAATGGAGATTGGGAGACTACGAAACAGTAGCATTAACGGAAGAATGCAGCGCCATTATTCAGAGGAAACTTCCCCCGAAGTTGAAAGATCCTGGCAGTTTCACAGTTCCATGCACCATTGGAGAACATTACATCGGTAAGGCTTTATGTGATTTAGGAGCCAATGTTAACTTGATGCCTTTTTCTATTTACATGAAACTGCAGATTGGAGAAGCAATGCCTACCTCAGTTTCATTGCAACTTGCGGACCGAACACATGCATTTCTAAGAGGTGTTGTTGAAGATGTGCTGGTGAAAGCAGACAAACTAATTCTCCCAGCAGATTTCATCATCCTTGACATAGAAGAAGACAAAGAAATACCTATCATTCTTGGTAGACCATTCCTGGCTACAGGTAAAACTGTGATTGATGTGCAAAAAGGAGAACTAACCATGAAAGTGCAGGACCAAGAAGTGACCTTTAATGTTTTCAAAGCCGTGAAATTCCCGAGCGATGAAAAGGAAGAAGAATGTTTCAGAGTTGATGTTGTTGAAAGTATCGTTCAAAATACTGAGCCAAATCCCACAGATACACTTGAAGCTTGCATCACCAACATGACTGACAGTGAGCTAGATGCTGAAATCCTGGAATGTATCAATTACCTTGACAAACCATTCCGATTCAAAGCGACACCGCCAGTTGAAAGCTTGGAACTACCCAAGAAAGATCGAATCAAGCCTTCGATTGAAGAACCACCACAGCTAGAGCTGAAGTTACTTCCGAGCCATCTCAGGTATGCATTTCTTGGAAACACTTCTGAATTACCTGTTATTATTTCTTCTTCAGTAACATTTGAGCAGGAAGAAAAGCTACTGAGAGTATTACGAGAACACAAAAGAGCCATTGGCTGGACTATAGCAGACATTCGAGGCATTAGTCCATCATTTTGCATGCACAAGATTCTGATGAACGATGAGTACAAACCCACAGTGGAGCATCAACGGAGACTTAATCCAATCATGAAGGAAGTCGTGAAGAAAGAAATAATCAAATGGTTGGATGCTGGCATCATTTACCCAATTTCAGATAGTAGTTGGGTGAGTCCTATGCAGTGTGTACCAAAGAAAGGAGGAACTACTGTGGTTACCAATGAAAAGAATGAGCTAATTCCAACAAGAACGGTGACTGGATGGAGAGTATGCATGGATTACCGAAAGCTGAACAAAGCCACGAGAAAGGACCATTTTCCGCTACCATTCATTGACCAGATGTTAGACAGACTGGCAGGACATGAGTTCTATTACTTCTGGACGGATATTCAGGGTACAATTTGATTGCCATTGCCCCAGAAGATCAGGAGAAAACCACATTTACATGTCCCTATGGTACTTTTGCTTTCCGCAGGATGCCATTTGGATTATGTAATGCCCCCCGCCACTTTTCAGCGTTGCATGATGGCCATATTCTCAGACATGCTGGAGCAGAGTATGGAGGTTTTCATGGATGACTTTTCTGTATTTGGAGATTTTTTGATCATTGTTTGCAAAATTTGGAACAGGTGTTACAAAGATGCGAAGATACAAATTTGGTGCTCAACTGGGAGAAATGTCATTTCATGGTACATGAGGGCATTGTTCTTGGACACCAGATCTCACAAAAGGGGATTGAGGTAGACAAAGCAAAGATAGAGACAATTGAAAAACTACCTCCACCAACATCTGTCAAAGGGATTCGGAGCTTTCTCGGACATGCAGGTTTTTAAAGGAGATTTATCAAAGATTTTTCCAAGATTGCAAAACCTCTTTGCAATCTTCTGGAGAAGGATGTGCCTTTCAACTTCACCAAAGAATGCCAGGAAGCTTTTGAGATCTTAAAACAGAAACTGATTTCTGCCCCCATCATTGTAGCACCAGACTGGACCCTTCCATTTGAAGTGATGTGCGATGCTAGTGATTTTGCTGGAGGTGCAGTTTTGGGACAACGCAAAGCAAAGATTTTCCACACCATTTACTACTCCAGCAGAACTCTGAATGAAGCTCAACTCAACTACACAACCACTGAAATGGAGTTTCTCACAGTTGTGTACACTTTTGACAAATTCTGCTCCTATCTGCTGGGTCCCAAAGTGGTGTTCTACACAGATCATTCAGCAATCAAATATCTGATCACAAAGAAAGATGCCAAACCCAGATTGATCCGTTGGATACTTCTTCTGCAAGAATTCGACGTGGAGATCAGAGACAGGAAAGGAACAGAGAATCAGGTGGCAGATCATCTATCGAGGCTCGAGAATGGAGAAACAGCTGACAAAGATCTGTCAATCAAAGAAACTTTTCCAGATGAACAGCTGTTTGCCATGAAACAACAGGAAGTCCCTTGGTATGCTGACTATGTCAACTACATTGTGTCAGGAAAATGGCCGTTGGAATGGACAACTCAGCAACGGAAAAAGTTCTTCAAAGAAGTCAAGCACTATGTCTGGGACGAACCGTACCTGTTCAAACGTTGTGCTGATCAATTATTGAGACGGTGTGTTCCACATGAGGAAATCAACAGTGTTTTGCAGCACTGCCATTCATCACCATATGGCGGACACTTCAGCGGAAATAAAACTGCAGCAAAAGTTCTTCAATCAGGTTTGTTCTGGCCCACTCTTTTTAAAGATGCTTATCTTTTTGCTTTTCAATGTGATAGGTGCCAGAGAAAAGGGAATATTTCAAGGAGAAATGAAGGACCGTTGCAAAACATTCTAGAAGTGGAAATATTCGATGTGTGGGGTATTGATTTCATGGGACCCTTTGTTCCATCATTCGGAAACATGTACATCCTGGTTGCTGTAGACTACGTCTCCAAATGGGTCGAAGCAGTTGCACTGCCATCCAATGATTCAAAAGTGGTGATCAAATTCCTTAAAAAGAACATTTTCACGTGATTCAGAACACCTCATGCATTCATCAGCGATGGTGGCTCACATTTCTGCAACAGATATTTCGATGCACTCCTATCCAAATACGGCGTTACTCACAAGGTTGCCACAGCTTACTATCCACAGTCAAATGGACAGGTTGAGGTTTCAAACAGGGAAATCAAAATAATCCTAGAAAGAACCGTTGTATCAACAAGGAGGGACTGGTCAACAAAACTAGATGATGCATTATGGTCCTACTGGACAGCTTACAAGACACCCATTGGTATGTCTCAATATCTATTGGTGTTTGGGAAAGCATGCCATCTACCAGTTGAGCTTGAGCACAAGGCGTACTGGGCACTGAAGAAGTTGAATTTTGATTCACAAGCTGCAGGAGAGAAAAGACTTTACCAACTCAACGAATTGGAGGAATTTCACCTACAGGCTTATGAGAATGCCAAATTGTACAAGGAAAAGACCAAGAAATGGCATGACCGAAAAATAGTTCACAGAAAGTTGGAACCAAGGCAGCAGGTGGTGTTGTACAACTCGAGGTTGAAACTTTTTCCTGGAAAGTTGAAATCTAGGTGGTCAGGACCATTTGTGATCACTCAGGTTTTACCTTATGGAGCTGTTGAGTTACTGGATCCCAATACCAACAACACATTCAAGGTTAACAGTCAGCGTGTCAAACACTACAAGGGAGAATCATTTGAGCGACAAAAAGAAAGTGTCACACTTTCAGATCCAGCTTAACATTCGAGAAGTCAAGTCTAGCTGACGACTCTAAACTTAGCGCTCGCAGGGAGGCAACCCATGCAATTTGTGTATATATTGTGATTTGGTGTGATTTAATTTTGTGTGTTTAGTTTTTGCAGATTAAGTCATTACAAGATGGAAGAAGCTCTCACAAATCTTCACAAGCAATTTCCTTCTCTCCCACAAAAATCTCTGATGAAAGTCTACAAAGCTCACTTGGAACGGATGAGGTTACTAACAATTCACGGTGTTCCTAATGATATTCATTGGGTAATTGAAACACGGGTCCGATTGGCAGGTGAGTCTTCTAACTCTTTTATTTCACATCTGCCTGGTTTTGGAAGAAGCACCTATGCAAAGAAACGTAGAGCTAAGCAAATGGGTGTTTGTTACAAATGTGCACGATGGAATTGCAACACTCGTTGTCGTTCTTTAGGAATGGGTCTGATAATCGCGAAGACAAAATTAAATTCATTAGGGATGGCTTGAGTAAGGAGTCTGTAGATGAAATATCTTCAACTCTTGAGACGCATCCCAGTGGATATGTTCATAGCCATTCACAAATTACATACACAATTTCAAAAAGAAAGACAATAGTTAAGTCTCGGGAATCTGACTCAAAAAGACCCTGTTTGCCAATTTATAAGAAAATTGGATGGGAAGCTTGTCCCTGACGCATAGACGTCAACCAAGCCGCTACTTTTCTTGTAAATATTAAATCTCTTTGTCATTTCCTAATAATTGTAATTTTTTTTTGTTTTCTTTTATTTTCTCCGACATGATCCAGACCTTTTTGACTAATCACGATATTATTTCGCTACTAATTGTCCTCTGGAAGATACTTGTCCTATTTTTACTCACCCTTATCAGGTACTATAAATTCAGCTCGTTATTGTACTTTTGAAGGCATCCAGAGTTGAGAAATAAATACATAAAAAAAATGGAAGCCACTTCAAGAAGACGAGTTGAAAACATTTGTGTGTTCTGCGGTAGTAGTGTTGGTACTAAGCCACAATACATAGAAGCAGCACAAGAATTGGGTCGAGTCTTAGCTGCGAGGAATATGCACTTGATATATGGCGGAGGAAATCTTGGACTTATGGGGATCGTTTCAAAGGTTGTACAGGAAGGCGGCAGTCACGTTTTGGGAATCATCCCAAAACCCTTGGCAGAGGCAAATCTTATTGAACCATCAAACGGAGAAGAACTGATTGTGCCAGGTATGTCTGAACGACTAGTGGAAATGATTAACCGTGCTGATGCTTTTATTGCTTTGCCAGGTGGCTTGGGTACATTGGAGGAATTTTTATTGTGTTATCTTGGGCGAACCTGAACATACACCAGAAACCAATTGGACTGCTCAACGTTGATGGATTTTATGATTTTCTTTGTGTGTTTCTTGATGATGCTCGGAGAAATGGGTTCGTGTCGAAACCTTTAAAAGAACTCCTCTTTACTGCCAGAACTGCTCCGGATCTAGTAGACCAACTCATAGCCTATGAACAACGAGTTGACCCTATTCTTTCAAAGATAAATTGGTTTGAGGACGATCGTGGTAAGAGGCGTAGGATTAATCTGGATCTTAACCTTTAATTTACGGTAGATTTCAGCTAACTAGGTACGACCTTCGTAACTCTCCTTTTACTGTTTAAGACATTGGGGACAATGTCTCATTTAGGTTTGGGGGAGGGAATTAGTTGATTAGTACCTTGTTTTTAGTTTGTATGTTGTTTTTATTTGTAGTCCAAAATTTTTCGAAAAATACAAAAAAAATGAAAAATTTTCAAAAATTACAAAAATATTTGTGTTTTTTTTTTTGTTTTTGTTTTGACTAAAGGTGAAATTGGTAAGAGATAGCCGAGTAAGGAGTTTCCACTCCTGAGACGTATCTCAAACCATTTTTGAAACAAGTTAATTTTTGTTTATTTCATTTTAAATTATTTAATTTGTGAATTCTCCATAAAACGGACTAAAATGGATCTTTATATGCTCAATTGACAGATATTATCAACATATATAGTAACATACGGACATGAGCTAAAATTGAAAAGTTTGTAATATTTCGTGCTCTAGTGAAATTGGAGGAAACATCTCTAAATAGCAATGGAGTAAAAAAAAATATATCTGATTTACAAAAATAAAGTATCTAAGATCCGGGTTATTAAGTCTGTAAGGGTGTTTTAACACCTAGTGCCCTAAAACCAACTGGTTTGGGAGTCACTGGCCCAAAGCTCACTACATGGATCGAAGATGCTACAAAAAATATATATATCTGAAGTCTGGGTAATTAAGTCTGTAGGGGTGTCTTAACACCTGGTGCCCTAAAGCCAACTGGTTTGGGAGCCACCGGCCCAAAGCTCGCTACATAGACGAAAGGTATTGTATATAAATAAATAAAAAAATCAAAGAAAAATTCAGAAAAATTCTTCCATTGCTACAAAAGGTGTGAAATCTGATAGAACTTTAGGACAAAAATATTACTCTCTTATCAACTACACTTGTGACTGTTGTGGGAAAAAATGAATTGATTAATATTTTGTTAGCTGTGTATATGGAGAATGGTAAAAATAATCAGAGAATTTACTTATTCGGTAATTTAGAATGAAACAAAACAACTAGTAACTTGGAGTAGAAGTTTCACTTGATTAGTCACTAACTTCTCTTTTCTCTTGTCTTTTTGCTTTTGTGTGCATTAGTTTTAACTAACTTTTTACTTTTGTAAAAACGTTTGTGGGTATCGTTGCTGTAAGCCCTCACGAGACTACAACTCGTCCACTAGGGACACCTAGGGGTTTAAAGGCTTGTTGCATACGCTAAATGCAATCGTGATCCCTACGAAAGTGGCTTAGTTAATTTTGTTTCTTTTTGTTATTTTATTTTCTGGTTTGCTCGAGGACTAGCAAAATGTTAGGTTTGGGGGTGTGATGAGTGGTAATTAAATCACTTATTCCCACTCATTTAGCCTAATGTTTTGTATTGTTTCTCGAGTTTTATGAACGTTTTGATGTGTTTTGTTGTTATTTTGCAGATAAATAAAGTTTGGAAAGCACTGGAGGCAATTTGGGGCAAAAACGGACAAAAATGCGTCAATAGGAATATTTTGGTCTTTTGCGCGTCGTGACGCTGAAGCCTTGTGCGTCGCGACTCCCAGGATGCGCCGAATGTGCTAACATGCGCCGTCTGCCACGTGTCAAAATCTGATAGGTTGGACTTGCTAACGTGCACTGGATCTTGCTAACGTGCACCGCCCTTGCTAACATGCGCCGCATGCCACATGTCGCCTCTCTCTTGGACCGAATAATCAACGAATCAGAGCATGCCATGTGTCACCATTCTATTAGACCGAATTTACACCCAATCATAAGATTACACGTGGCACGATTTCATTGGACCGCATCGCCAGCCAACCAGAGCGTGACACATATCACCAATTATTGTACCGACAGCCGCGTGGTCAACGTACGCATGGACTCCAGAAACTGTTTCTAGAGTCGCGACGCTAGTGCATTTTCAGCGTCGCGACGCTGGACCAAAAATTGTCTATAAATTGAGCTCGAGATTTCAGTTTTAGTTGCACCATTCTCTCTCATTTCTTTGATGTAAATCGGGAGTTTCTCTCTCTAATCTCTTTTAATTTAAGTTTTGTAATTAATTACATTTTGTAATAGTAATTACTTTATGTAAGAGTAATAGTAATTTATCTTGTTTTTACTGTTTCAGTTTTACTATTCAACCATGATGAGGTAACTTCTCCTTGCTAAAGTGAAAGGTAATTATTTTACTATTACTATTTAGATTAATTTCCCTTAAATATAATATATTTACTATTTAAAATTTGACTTAATACGGATACCGCCATATTGGTCGGTTGGCTATTAAATTTAAATTGGTTTAAACCTGACTAATCCAGGATACCGCCTATATGGCGGGTTGATAATTAAATTTTCTTACCGCCTATATGGCAGGTTCAAGGACAAATCATACCGCCTTTATGGCTTAATTGGAACTTAATCTTAATGAATATAGGTAATTTGGTTGACATAGACATATGGTTCAATTGGATTATACTAGGTATTTGTAATTGACCATCGGAAGAGGCTTTCACATATTTTAGTGTTCTAGGTTAATAAATCAATATATTACCCAACTATAGGATAACCACTTCATCTTTAAATAATATTGAAAAGATTCACAACCCTAGATAGTTTTTAATATTGAATTTTCATAAAACTTACTTTCGAACAATTTTTACTTGTCTTTAAATTTAGAATCATCGCCATTTCAAATCAATCAAACAACCTGTTAGATACTAGTAATCATTTGACCTCATAAAATTAATAGCTTATGTATTAAGTCCTCGTGGGATCGATATTTTTTATACTACTTGAACGATACGTACGCTTGCGTTATACGTGTGTGTTTACGCCGGTCAGGCGGAAACACACTTACATTGAACAGATTTGAGATGTGTTGAGAAGAAAAATGAACTCCAAGAATCCTTCATGGTATTCGGGCAAGGTCCAAGTCCAAGCTCCAAGCTTGGTTTCCCTATCACATTGTATTGATTCTTGAATGTGCTAGCAAGAGATGAAATAAAACAATTTCCTTTCCTTGGTGGAGAAGCTCACAGCAATGAGCTTTTGGGAGAGAGAGAGAGTTTTCTAATTTTGTGTATTTTTGTTTTCTAAAAACATAATACAAAACCTTTACCAAAAATTTGGTATATGCCTTTCAAAAAGTCAAACCAAATTTTGGAGCCAAAAATGCATTAAAGGCTAACAACCACCTCCATCATGAATAGTGACTAGTTGTCACTCACCAAAAAGGTGACTTGACATCCATCACTAGATTGACATGTGATGTGACGAGCGATGTGACTTGTGGCCGCACTTGATTCTAAATCGAAGTGGCCTCGCAAACACATCCCGGGCTTGGGTTCGTTAATTCTGAATTAACGAATTTTTCGTTGCGACGTAATTAAATGAAATTTTATTAAATATGCCAAGCAAAATTATTATTCACGTCGCTAGCGAATTAACTCTAAATTAATTCGTTAGCCAGAATTAAAATCTAATTTTAATTCCGCGTTGAAATCTAATTTCGATTAATATATCAAATATATTATTTTATTGATTAATTCCAAATTAATGATTTCTCTCTCTTCAATTAGTATTTTATCCCAGATAAAATATCTCCATAATTAATCCAAGATTAATTATGTTCGAATCATACGTCATCGGTGAATCTTCGGGAAGCGGCCCAAGAGATCCGTGGATATGTTTGCAGTAAATCCGGTCGTCGGACTATCCGAACACGTACGTACCTTGTACAATATTTTTACCGATTTACGAGACATGGTTGGCTTCTAGCAAAGCACCGTGCCTACCTAACTCTCCAGAAATATTCTTAATGGAATATATAATCTATATCAGGCGTAGTATACGTAGTATTATGTATAGCGATCCAGTATCGGATGTCACATGCAAGGCATGGGGCTGGAATAGTGTCTGCCTCGTATGAAGCATATATCGGATTACAAGCAACTAGTCTCTTTAATTGGATAATCATGACCAAGACATATTATGCCGATGGTTGCAACACAATAGAGAACCAGTTCTGTATCCCTGCGTGATCATCATCTCCATATGACTGAAGTGATACTTTCGTCTTGACATCACACCCAATACACTACGATTCTCAATAAATCCAGAAGAGGCGTACACAGAACCTGTTAAAGTCCTGGACGACCAAAACCAAAGCGTATTGATTGTCGCAAGTATTAGCGATGTAAGTCTCAGGTTGAGACCAAATACACCTACCTTGATGCAGATTCCCATAGACACATAGTCATACTACCAATGGGATTCCGCGGGGGTCTCTCTAGAGCGAAGTTGTTTTCATACCATCGGTAAACACAACCTCCTATCACACTTGCATAAGTATCCAATACTTAAATATATGAGAACTATGTCGTTACGCTTCCATAACACGCACAAGTGTGATACAAGTCTATTCCACATTATCGATGTCTAGTCTCGATAATACTACGATTAGGGATATTTAATGATTAAATATTTATGGATTGATACTGTCTCAAATCTTATAATCCGGAACTAATCATATGGACTTTTTATCACTTATATATATTAAGTAATCAAATTACAAATTGATAATACTACGGCTAGGGATATTTAATGATTAATCCTTCGTGGACTGATACTGTCTCATATCATCTCAATCCAGGAACTAATCATAGGGACCTCTCTTCATTCATATATCTATGGTGATCTAATCACAAATGATGAGAGTGCAATTTCCTTGTCACATAGTTAATTTGCTACAACAACACAATGATCTGTGCAAATAGTGACGCTATGGGTCATTTTGTCCAACACTAGTTTCCTAGTGGGCTAGGATCCCGTTAAATAACACACAACCTTGACTTTGGCCAACAAGCTGTATGATATTTAACTAGGTAGATCTCTAATATCAATTGGATCTCATCCAATTCCTAGATCCGGTAGGTGGACCCCCAAGTCCGAAATATATATAAAATATATATATGCTAATATATCCAATATATTTTCCTAACCTTTTTCCTTTGAATCAACTAAGCCTTGGCTTTGGCACAACAAGCTTAATAATTCAAGTTAAGCGGGACCCATTGACTTTGGAAAGCTTCGTAATCAATGTCGATGGACAAGAAGTGATCTTGACTTTGGCCAACAAATCACAAATTGGACAAGGCACCGATATGGAACAAAGCCTTCATGATTCAAACACATCCGCGATGGACAAAGGTCTTGACTTTGGCCAACAAACCAGTGTCAATCTTGAATCTTGAGTAAGAATCACTCAATGGAAGGAAAACGTTTAATATTGTTTGAGGTTTTTTCGCGTAAATTGGCAACCAATTTATTATTTTTGTTAAGGTCTCATCATACACCCTTAATCATGCATTCTAAAAACATAATAAGGCGCAGAAATAAAATAATAATGATATGCGGATGGATATCGCACAAATTGTTCCTAGAAAAAATCATTTCATTTCCTCTCCCCGGCTCGCACTATTCTTACTTCTACCCAATTACATAATACAATAAGAGAAACCTCATTAACATTGAGGGGAATTAGGTGAGAAGAGAATACAAAGAATCAATAGAGATAAGGCTGGACACCCAGGTCCAAATTAATAAATTCTAAATTTACAATAATTTCCAAAATTGCCCTTTCATTCTAATATCCATCTGATATACATTATTCATTCAACACATCCATTTATTCATTCATAGCATGTTATTCAATCAATCTAATCCAATTAATTAATCTTTGAATTAAGTGATCATCAAATGTTCAAATAACGATTTGATTTTACGCGAGTCCAACTCGTTTGTGAATAAGTACTCGAAGTACAAATTCTTGAATTATATCGAACTACTCTTTAAATCTAATTTAATTCATATTCAATACTAATTCATTTATTTAATTCCAAATTAAATATCTACACTTTTTAATGCGCTTTAACGACATAGATTCCAAATCTAATCTAAACGGGTCTCAAAGCCTAATTAACATCCAATGTTGTTTAATTAAAGTCCAATGGGCTTTCAATTGATTTCATAAGGCATGGACTTTGGTCAATATGGGCCAAACCCAAATACCAAAGCCCAATTAAGGAATCACCCTTATTTGCCAAGAAACCAATTTAGGCCCATTAGGCCCAATTAAACATTTAAAGCCCATTTGTTATATTTGGACTTAAATGAATGATTTAGGCCCAATTTGGATCCAATCCAATTTGACTTAAATCAACTTGGCCCAACCAAGCCCATTAGGCCCAAATACAACAATTATAAGCCCAATTCAAAATCAAGCCCAATTTATTAAATTCCAATTTTCCAAAATTCATAATTTAATTAATCAAAGTGTTTAGCCATGATTAATATTTTAAATTAACATTTCCAAAATACTAATCTAATCCATTAATCATGCTTTTCATCATCAACACATGTCCAACATAATTAATTCAAAAAATCATCTCATTTTATGCTATATAGCTCACGGCATTGGTGGGTATTTTTAATTCGATTTTGTTTTCAATCCGATTGAATTACAAATCAACATTATCCCAAGTCTTTCATCTCATCCAATGATCAAAAGAACAAAATACCATGACTTTAGGGTTTCATCATGCATTCGGCCAAGCCTATGGTTTGGGGAAAAATTAATCCAATTCATATTTCATAAAATTGATCTTGCATAACACTATGTTATCATCATTCAAGCATACTTAATCAAACAATTTCATCAAATCATGCTCAAATTATTTTTAAACAAATTTTTAGCATATGAACCCTAATATTTTTCATGCTCAAATTAGGCTCAATGATACCATTATTGGTTTCTACTATAGTCCCAAGATCATATTTAAGCAATGAAATGAATGAAAACTCAAATGAAGTGAGGCGGAAACATACTTACATTGAACGGATTTGAGATGTGTTGAGAAGAAAAATGAACTCCAAGAATCCTTTATGGTATTCGGCCAAGGTCCAAGTCCAAGCTCTAAGCTTGGTTTCCCTATCACCTTGTATTGATTCTTGAATGTGCTAGCAAGAGATGAAAGAAAATAATTTCCTTTCCTTGGTGGAGAAGCTCACGGCAATGAGCTTTTGGGAGAGAGAGAGAGTTTTCTAATTTTGTGTATTTTTGTTTTCTAAAAACATAATACAAAACCTTTACCAAAAATTTGGTATATGCCTTTCAAAAAGTCAAACCAAATTTTGGAGCCAAAAATGCATTAAAGGCTCACAACCACCTCCATCATGAATAGTGACTTGTTGTCACTCACCAAAAAGGTGACTTGACATCCATCACTAGATTGACATGTGATGTGACGAGCGATGTGACTTGTGGCCGCACTTGATTCTAAATCGAAGTGGCCTCGTAAACACATCCCGGGCTTGGGTTCGTTAATTCCGAATTAACGAATTTTTCGTTGCGACATAATTAAATCAAATTTTATTAAATATGCCAAGCAAAATTACTATTCACGTCGCTAGCGAATTAACTCTAAATTAATTCGTTAGCCCGAATTAAAATCTAATTTTAATTCCGCGTCGAAATCTAATTTCGATTAATATATCGAATATATTATTTTATTGATTAATTCCAAATTAATCATTTCTCTCTCTTCAATTAGTATTTTATCCCAGATAAAATATCTCTGTAATTAATCCAAGATTAATTATGTTTGAATCATACGTCATCGGTGAATATTCGGGAAGCGACCCAAGAGATCATTGGATATGTTGGCAGTAAATCCGGTCGTCGGACTATGTCAACACGTATGTACCTTGTACTATATTTTTACCGATTTTGAGACATGGTTGGCTTCTAACAAAGCACCGTGCCTACCCAATTCTCCAGAAATATTCTTAATGGAATAGATAATCTATATCACGCGTAGAATATGTAGTTTTGTGTATAGCGATCCAGTATCGGATGTCAGATGCAAGGCCTGGGGCTGGAATAGTGTCTGCCCCGTACGAAGCATATATCGGATTACAAGCAACTAGTCTCTTTAATCGGATAATCATGACCAAGTCATATTATCCCGATGGTTGCAACACAATAGAGAACCAGTTATGTATCCATGCGTGATCATCATCTCCATATGACTGAAGTGATACTTCCGTCTTGACATCACACCCAATACACTACGATTCTCAATAAATCCAGAAGAGGCGTACATAGAACCTGTTAAAGTCATGGACGACCAAAACCAAAACGTATTGATTGTCACAAGTACTAACGATGTAAGTCTCGGGTTAAGTCCAAATACACCTACCCTGATGCGGATTCCTATAGACACATAGTCATACTACCAATGGGTTTCTGCGAGGTCTATCCAGAGTGAAGCTGGTTCCGTACCATCGGTAAACACAACCTCCTATCACACTTGCATAAGTATCCAATACTTAAATATATGAGAACTATGTCGTTACGTTTCCTTAACACGCACAAGTGCGATACTAGTCTATTCCACATTATCGATGTCCAGTCTCGATAATACTACGACTAGGGATATTTAATGATATTGTCTCATATCTTATAATCTAGAACTAATCATATGGACTTTTATCATTTATATATATTAAGTAATAAAATTACAAAATGATAAAATGCAATTTCATTGCTACATAATTAATTTGTACAAAAACCACAATGTCTTTTACAAATAGTGACGTTATTGGCATAATTGTCTAACAGTGACTCCATATGCTCAAAGCATATGAGACACCAGGTCACGTACATAACAAAACGTACGAACACATGGAGGGTTGTCAGCAGCTTTCTAGATCTATCCCAATAGATCTTTATTCCTAGAATAAAGCTTGTTTCTCCCAGGTATCCATGGGGAATTTTAATGAAAGCCAAGCTTTCACCAATAAAATTATGGGAATGTTATTGCTAAGAAGCAATACATCATTAACTTATAGGTCATTCATTGTCAGTGCGCTCGCAATAACCTTCTTATATACACAAGAATCATATTCATTTTTGAATGAAATCATATACCATTATGATCTCATCAAAACGTTGGTTCCAAGAACACAATGCTTGCTTCAATCCATAAATGGATCGATTTAACTTGCAAACCTTGTTTGCATGTGTTGGCACAACAAAACGTCAGGATGTTGTAAACATCCTCCAAAAGGTTTTCGTTAAGGAAAGCGGTTTTGACGTCCATTTTCCATATATCATAAATGAAAGATGCAACATTAGCAAGCATTATCCAAATGGATTTAATCATGGAAACATGTGAAAATTTCGTCGTAGTCAACACTATGTCGTTGACGATATCCTTTCTGTACAAGCCTAGCTATGTACATAAGTATGTTGCCATCAACCAGTGTCTAAACTTGGTTGGTATACATGGAATCCATTTCGGATATCATGGTACTTTGCCATAAAAGGATTCGATACATTGTATCACTTCCTCTTACGTGACTGGTTCGTCTTTCTCAATAAGATTGATATCTACATGAGGTGAGATCAGAAACCCATAGATCCTAGGTTGTTTTCTGACTCTCTCCGACCTACATAGTTCTTGTGTATTCAAAGATTATTGGTACAGTTTCATCCCTGATGAACTGTTGGTGTTCCGTGAGGACTCGGTGCCTATAATAGTATTACTCCGATTTTCATCGAGTTTTACTTTCCTCCCACTTACCACTGTATATCGGAATTCCTCTTAGGAAAACCGCCTGGAGAGCAACAATTACATTTTTCTTTTGTGAGTTGTATAAGTACTATACTTTGGTTTCCCTAGGACAACTTACAAATAGGCACTCATCCGATTTGTGATCTAGTTTGGTATCATCCAAACATTTAATTATATGCCCAGCATCCCCAAATCTTCAGGAATGAGAAACCGGTTTCTTTCATGTTCATATCTAATATGAAGTCTGTCTAAAATATTTTTATGGAACCTTATTCAAAATAAGTATTACACTGTTTAATGTGTATCCTCAGAAGGAAATTTGTTGGTCAGAGCGACTCATCATTAACCTTACTATGTCCAACAAAGTTTGGTTTCGCTGTTCGGACACACCGTCAAATTGAAGTGTGCCGGGAAGAGTCTACTGTGAAAGAATATCATACTGTTTCAAGTATTTTACACTATTGTCTGACCGTAATGTTTTTAATACTTTTACCGGTCTGTTTTCTTACTTCGTGTCGAAACTCTTTGAATTACTCAAAAGTTTCTGACTTGTGTTTCATAAGATACACATAACCGTAACGTAATGCCACATCCGTAAAGGTTACGAAGTATTCATATCCACCTCTAGCCTAGCTAGACATGGGCCCACTTACGTCACTATGGACGAAGGCTAACAGATTAGTGGCACTTGCACTTTTACCAAGTAAAAGGTGTTTTAGGCACTTTTCCTAATAAACTAGATTCGTAGACATCATTTGAATTAGAATCAAATTCTTCATAGTATCCATTCTTCGAAAGTGTGGATATACGAGTCTTGTTAATGTGTCCCGGACAACAATGCCACTTTTAAGTCTCAAAAGAATAATAAAGTTTGAGCTTTTGTTTGTCATATTATAAGTTTGATATTCATTTATATTCTAAATATAAATACTGTTATTCACATCTAATATGCTTATCTCAATATTATCTTTATAAATATATAGATAATGTTCCTAGTCAAACTAGATACATTATAACAGTCACCTAATTTAAGTACAGGCCTAAATGATAGTTGCAAAACTTAGGTTCCCACAGCCAAAACAACGACTATCGTCCCATTTCCAACTCATAGGTCGATCTCAACTGAAGCCAGTCTCCTGCTAATCAGCAGATTCTGCACATCAGTATAAATATTTATGTACCACATCCAGTATCTAAAATCCAATTTTAAAACCTGCAATGGACATGTTTATAACAAATATACCTGAAGTCGGAGCCTTGCCCGTCTTCACTTCCTTCATGTCTGCCTTTGTCCATACGGCAGTCACGCTTCCAGTGACCCCGTTTGCCACATTTTAGGCAGACATCTTGGGATATGTCATTTCTCTTCCTAGAAGACTGTGACGATTTTACCTTTGCCGCTATTTCATATCCCTAGAAGCCTTCGGCCAAGCCTTGACCTTCTGGGATGTTGAAGTAAGTTGTGTCTTATGCTTCTTTTCCTTTTGCAAGCTCTGGCTCTGTCTTCTTGAGCATAGCCATTAACTCTCAAGAGTTTTCTTTTGCAATTAGTATATCTAAGATCTAAGAATAAATCTATGAAAGATCCTTAAATTTTAATATCATACTATAAGGATCTAATCCTTAGTTCTGACGAAGAAATTAATGAGTCTTTGCGGCAAGCATAACGGATTGAGCACTAAAGTTATCATCACCATGAGTCTTCCAAAGCTCATTCTGCACTATTTGCTCAACTCTGGGCTCAGGCCCGAGATGTCACTCTATCAAATAAAGTAACTTCTCGGCTCCCTGGACTATCCTGAGGTTCTATTCCCAATATGAAAATTAAAGCCGTAAAAGACATTTTTCACCTAGGATTATGTCATTTGACTCTAATCTTTCCAGTTATAATGATTGCTATAGTCCAACTATCCAATCAACGATTTCGGGTACAATCGAATATAATGATTATTATAGTCTAACTATATAATCAACTACCATTTGATTGGTTAAATTCAAATATATTGATTACTATAATCCAATTATATAATCAACTATAAATGAAGTAGTTTGAATA
This sequence comes from Zanthoxylum bungeanum, assembly GCA_019454045.1. Lineage (NCBI taxonomy): Eukaryota > Viridiplantae > Streptophyta > Magnoliopsida > Sapindales > Rutaceae > Zanthoxylum > Zanthoxylum bungeanum. Next base: position 30,600 of record SKCR01043196.1, read on the forward strand.
CAGTTCAACTGTTTAATTAAAACAATAATTGAATATTTGTCCAACTAATATATTTATAAATTTTTTAATGACGAAAAATGAAATGAGCGCGTATTGGCAAGTATCTAAATGAAATTGAAAATTTAATACTTGCCTCCCACTATTTTTTGGCGAGCCTCTAACCCTCTGTGGAGTACTCGGGAAACCTAGTTTCCTAGTGGGCTAGGATCCCGTTAAATAACACACAACTTTGACTTTGGCCAACAAATTTTATGAAACTTAACAAGGTAGATCTCTAAGATCAATTGGATCTCATCCAATTCCTAGATCCAGTAGGTGGACTTCCAAGTCCGAAACATGTATCCAATATATGTCAATATATCTGATATATTCCCTAACATTTTTCTCTGAATCAACTAAGCTTTGTCTTTGGCTCAACAAGTTTAATGAAACCAGTGAAGCATGACCCATTGACAGTGGGAAAGCTTCGTAATCGAGGTCGATGAACAAGAAGTGACCTTGACTTTGGCCACTAAATCACAACTTGCCCAAGGCGTATGATATGGAACATAGCTTTCATGATTCAAACACATTTACTTTGGCCAACAAACCAATGCCAATCTTGGATCTTGAGAGAGAATCACTCAATGGAAGGAAAAACGCTTAAAATAAAATGAGGGTTTTTGTCGCGATTTGGCAACCAATTTTATCTTTAATTAGGTCTCATCATACACCCTTAAGCATACATTCTAAAAGCATAATAAGGCGCGATAAAGTTTAATAATGATATGCGGATGGATATGTTAGACAGTAATGACCCATAGCGTCACTATTTTGTAAATGATATTGTATTATTGCACAAAATAACTATGTAGTAATGAAATTGCCTTTTACCGTTTTGTAATTTATTTACTTGATATAAAAATGGTAAAAGTCCCTATGATTAGTTCCGGATTGAGATGATATGAGACAGTGTCAATCCATAAAGGTTTAATCATTAAATATCCCTAGTCGTAGTATTATCGAGATTGGACATCGATAATGCGGAAGAGACTAGTACTGCACTTGTGCATGTTGTAAGGGTACAACGGCATAGTTCTCATATATTAAGTATTGGATACTTATGCAAGTGCGGTAGGAGGTTGTGTTTTACCGATGGTACGGAAAACAGCTTCGCTCTGGATAGACCCCGCGGAGTCCCATTGGTAGTATGTCTGCGTGTCTATGGGAGTCCGCTTCAGGGTAGGTGCATATGATCTTAACCTGAGATTTGCATCGCTAGTACTTACGACAATCGGTAAAATTTAGGTTTGGGTGGTCCAGGGCTTTAACGAGTTCTGTGTATACCTCTTCTGGGTTTATCGAGAATCGTAGTGTACTGGGTGTGATGTCAAGATGGAAGTATCACTTCAGACATATGGAGATGATGATCGCGAGGGATACAGAACGAGTACTCTATAATGGTTGCAACCATCGGGATAATATGACTAGGTCAGGATTATCCGATTCAAAGAGACTGGTTGCTTGATGTTTGATATGTGTATCGTACGGGGCAGACACATATCCAGCCCCAGGCCTTACATGTGATCATCCGATACTGGTTCGATATACACTATACTACGGTATACTACGCCTGTTATAGATCTAATATTCCAGTAAGAATATTTCTAGAGAATTGGGTAGGCATGGCGTTTTGCTAGAAGCTAACCTTGTCTTGTAAATCGGTAAAAACGTAGTACTTGGTACGTACGTGTTCGAATAGTTCGACAACCGGATTTACTGCCAACATATCTAGAGTCTCTTGGGTCGCTTCCCGAAGATTCACCGATGACGTATGATTCAAACTCGATTAATCTTGGATTAATTACGGAGAGACTTTATCTTGGATAAAGTACTATAAAAAGAGAGAGAACGATTAATTTAGAATTAATCGTAAAATTATTATATTCGATATAATAATCGGAATTCGATTTCGACGCGAAATTGAAATTAGATTTTAATTCGGGCAAACGAGTTAATTTAGAATTAATTCGTTAGCGACGTAAATAATAATTTCGCTAGGCGCAATTATTTATTTAAATTCGATTTAATTAACGTCGCGACGTAAGCTCGGTATTTCGGAAATATCGAACCCGAACGCGTGAGTGCACGTGGGCCCACTTTCATTTGGAAACGTGTGGGGCCCACATGACACTTGTCATTATTTGCATTATTTAATCAAGATGTATTGCATGAAGATAGTGTACAAAGCACTCAAGGGTATTGCATGGAAATTGAGTGTTAGACACTCTAAGTCTTTGCATGGTTTGTGTCATAAGTATATTATTATTTAATATAATTATGACATAAATATAAATTGATTTTTGAGACAAAAATCAAACACTTCTCTCCCTCTCTAATTACCGAAACTGTGACAGTTTCTCAGCTCTCCATTTTTCAGGTTTTTGTTGCAAAAAGCTTGAAGAATTTGTGTTTGTTTGGAACATAAAAACACATCTTTGGCTAGCCATCAAGGGATCATACAAGGTGTTATGGGAAACTCATCTTAGAGCTTGGAAGGATCAATTAAAGCTTGGAGCTTCTCTTTCTGCTTGGCCGAATCCTCCACTGCACAAAGGAGAAAGTTTTGCTTCATCAACGCATCCGCAATCCGTTTTTGTGAGTATTGTTTCCGCCATTACTTCAATATAGTTAATTCTTATATATTTTGCTTGTTTTTGATCTTGGGACATGGTTATTAGATTTCCAACAGGATATACAACAAACTTGTTCCTTGAACAAATCTCTCATTTTCCTCTCTCCCGCTAGCACTATTCATACTTCTACCCAATTACATAATACTTCTAAAGAAACCTCATTTACATTGAGGGGAATTGGTGAGAAGAGAAATACAATTAGATAAGGAGATAATAGGCTGGACACGCAGGTCCAATTTAATAAATTCTAAATTTATTACAATAATTTCCAAAACTGCCCTCACCATTCTAATTCCATCAGATATACATTATTCATACATACATCCAAGTATTCACACAAATCATGTTATCAATCAATATAATCCAATTAATTAATCTTTCATTAATGACCATCCAATGTTCAAACAACGATTTGATTTGCACGAGTCCAACTCGTTTAAGAATAAATACTCAAAGTAAGTATTCTTGAATTATATCGAACTATAATTTTAAATCCAATTTAAATTGTATCCAATACTAATTATTATTTAATTCCAAATTAAATAATTACACTTTCAATAGTGCCTTTTAGACTTGGATTCCAAATCCAATCTTTATTGGTCTCAAAGGCCCAATTAGTATCCAATACTATTCAATTAAAGTCCAATGGGCTTTCAATTAATTCTTAAGGCATGGGCTTTGGTAATTATGGGTCAAACCCAAGATGCCAAGGCCCAATTAGGAATCACCCTTTGCCAAAAATCAATTTAGGCCCATTAGGCCCAATTATCATATTTGGTTTTCATGGAAATGGTTTTAGGCCCAATTGGATCCAACTAATTATCCTAAACCAAACTTGGCCCAACCAAGCCCATTAAGCCCAAATACATTAAATTAAATTAACTCATTATTCCAAATTACAAATTAATTCAATTCAAGTGTAATTACCATAATTAATTAATTAATCTAATGCTTCCAAAACACTAATTAATTCAATTAATCATGCTCTACATTTTCAATTCATGTCTAACACAAATTGAAGCAAAATCAATCCATTCCAACATGCTTCATTCACGGCAATCATCATGAAATAACATTCAATTCCGATTTCAATCCAATTAAACCAGCAATTAATATTCATTTCATGCAATTAACATATCCAATTGTTAAATTTTCAAAAAATCACCATGAATACACCTAGGGTAATAATCGGTCATGTCCAAGGAATTAGGTATTTTTAATCTAATAAAATTTTCTCAATTCCATCAATGCACAAATTCAATTCAACATTATACAAACATAACCCAACAATCAATTTAGGCATTTCATGCTCCAATCAAAAAAATCCCAAATTTAAAGTTTAGAACCCTAGATTTTCAAATCAAGCTTAGATCGCTCTGATACCGTTGTAAGTGTTCCTAGAACATGCCAAGATCGTCTAAGAGTGATTTGTGTGTGAATAAAATCAAACGAGTTGTGGAAAATACTCACATTGATCGGATGAGTTCAAAACTTTTTATGCATTTCCGTGGAAGCTCCAATCTTTCTTGAGTGTTTCCAACACTTGGGTGAGTTTCCCTATCACCTTGATTCACACCTTTAAGTGCTAGCTTGAACAAAAATTGAAAGAAAAATTTTCTCCTCCAAAGAGCTATGTATTCGGCAATGAGAGAGTTTTTGGGAGAAGATGAATAGTCTTTAGTTTCATAAACAATTGTGTGTTAAATATGGTTTCCAAAACCATGTTGGTTAAAAACAAGTGGTTTTTCTAAAAAACCATTCACTTTTGCCAACTACCTATTGGACAATTATGACCCAAAGCATCACTATTTGTACAGAACATTGTGTTGTTGTACAAATTAACTATGTGACAAAAGAAATTGCTCTTTTATCATTTGTAATTGGATTACCGGGATATATAAATGATAAAAGTCCATATGATTAGTACTGGATTAATAAGATATGAGACAATATTAATCCATTAAGGTTTAATCATTAAAATATCCCTAGTCGTAGTATTATCGAGACTGGACATCGATAATACGGAATAGGCTAGTATTGCACTTGTCCGTGTTATAGGAGCATAACGACATAGTTCTCATATATTTGGGTATTGGATACTCATGCAAGTGTAATATGAGGTTGTGTTTACCGATGGTACGGAAACAGCTTCGCTCTGGATAGACCCCTCAGAATTCCATTGGTAGGTGTATTTGGTCTTAACTTGAGACTTGCAACGCTAATACTTGCGATAATCAATATACTTTGGTTTTGGTCGTCAAGGCTTTAACAGGTTCTGTGTACGCCTCTTCTGGGTATATTGAGAATCGTAGTGTATTAGGTGTGTGTGATGTCGAGAGGAAGTATCACTCCAGTCATATAGAGATGATGGTCACGTAGGATAAGGAACTGGTACTTTTATATGCTGCAGCTATCGGGATAATATGACTAGGTCATGTTTATCCGATTATAGAGACTAGTTATCAGAGATCCGATATATGCTTCGTACGGGGCAGACATAATTCCAGCCCCAGGCCTAGCATGTGACATCTGATACTGGATCGCAATACACAATACTACGTATACTACGCCTGATACAGATTACATATTCCTTTAAGAATATTTCTGGAGAATTGGGTAGGCTCGGTGTTTTGCTAGAAGCCAACCATGTCTTGTAAATCGCTATAAACATAGTACTAGGTACGTACGTGTTCGGATAGTCCGATGACCGGATTTACTGTCAACAAATCCAGGGATCTCATGGGTCACTTCCAGAAGATTCACCGATGACGTATGACTCGAACATAATTAACCTGGGATTAATTATAAGAGAGAGAAAATTAATCTAAGATTAATTGCGGAGGAGAAATTTTATCTGGGATAAAATATTATTTAAAGAGAGAGAACGATTAATTTTTGAATTAATCAATAAAATAACACATTCGATATATTATATGAAATTAGATTTCGACGCGGAATTAAAATTGGATTTTAATTCGGGCAAACGAGTTAATTTAGAATTAATTCGCTAGCAATGTGAATAGTAATTTTACTAGGCATAATTATTTAATTAAATTTGATTTAATTACGACGCAATGGAAAATTCGTTAATTCGGTATATCTTAATTTGTTTTTTGGAAAATCAAATAATAAGTCAACATTTCATTTTTCTCATCTCATCTCTCTTCTCCATTCACGCCACTCTCACTCTCTTGGCATAAGGCTTGGCCGAAACTCACCAAGGGAAATAAGAAAATTTGTTGCGAAATTTTCAAAAGCTAGCACTCAAAAGAGTCTTAAAAAGGTGATAGGGAAACACATTCATGAGCATGGAATAATCATTCTCAAAGCTTGGAGCTTGAATAACAACACAAGGAGGACAACCATGGAGGGCTTGGCTGAAACTCATGAAGAAATTTTTTGTGTTCATCGCATCCAAAAGTCGATCAATGTGAGTATTTCCGCTACTTTACTTTGATGTATTCGCACATTTCATATGCTTATTTGATATTGGTTTGACCTACAAAACCCAACAATGGTATCAGAGAGGTTATTAATCATGAAATTGAATTTAGGGTAAAATTTGGGTAAAATTGATTTGAGCATGATTTGATAAAATTGATTGATTTAGTATGCTTGAATGATGATAACTTAGAGTTATGCATGATCAATTTGATGAAAATTGAATTAGATTATTTTTACCCCAAAAAATTTGGCTTGGCCGAATTGTATAGATGCCCTAATGTCATGGTATTTTTGTTTTTTGATCATTGGATGAGTTGAAAGACATGGGATAAATTTATTTATGATTTAATTGGATTGAAATCGAAATCGGATTTATAAATCCCTAAAATTATGTGAGCAATATAGCATGAAATAAATTGATTTTTGATTCAATAATGTTGGACATGTGTTGATGATGATTAGCATGATTAATTATGTAAATTGATATTTTGTAAATGTTAATTTGACTAATTAATTATGGATAATGCACTTTAGTTAATTGAATTATGATATTTGGAATATTGGAATTTAATTAGTTGGGCTAAATTTGGAATTGGGCTAATAAAGTTGTATTTGGGCTTATTGGGATTTTTGGGCCAAGTTTGGTTTAGGTTAATTGGTTGGATCCAATTGGGCCTAAAACCATTTCCATAAAGTCCAAATATGATTAAATGGGCCTTTAAAATTTTAATTGGGCCTAAATTGATTTTTGGAAAAGGGTGATTCCTTATTGGGCTTTGGTTGCCAAAGTCCATGCCTTATAAATTAATTGAAAGCCCATTCGACTTTAATTAAATTGACATTGGATGTTAATTGGGCTTTGAGACCCATAAAGATTAGATTTAGAATCTAAGTCGCAAAGGCTCATTAATAAAGTGAAATTATTTAATTTAAAATTAAATAAAGAATTAGTATTGAATACAAATTAAATTGGATTTAATATTGTAGTTTGATATAATTCAAGGATTCGTACTTTGAGTACATATTCTTAAAACGAGTTGGACTCACGAAAATCAAATCGGTTTTTGAACATTGAATGGTCATTAATTTCAGATTAATTAATTGGATTAGATTGATAAATAACATTCTTTTGTGAATACATGGATGTGATGTATGAATAATGTATATCAGATGGATATTACATAGGTGAGGGCAATTTGGGAAATTGTTGTAATAAATTTAGAATTTATTAAATTGGACTTGCGTGTCCAGCCTATTACCTCTTGATTCTTTGTATTTATCATCCCACATATTCCCCTCAATGTAAATGAGGTTTCTTTAGAAGTGTTATGTAATTGGGTAGAAGTAAGATTTGTGCTAGTGGGAGAGAGGAAAGTGAGAGATTTGTTCTAGAAACAATATGTTTTATATATCCATCTGCATATCATTATTAATTTATTTATCGTGCCTTATTATGCTTTTAGAATGCATGTTTAAGGGTGTATGATGAGACCTAATCAAAGATAATTAATTGGTTGCCAATTACATGAAAAACCCTAAACAAATATTAAGCGTTTTCCATCCATTGAATGATTCATTCTCAAGATCCAAGATTGGCACTGGTTTGTTGGCCAAAGTTAAGACCTTTGTCCATCGCGGATGTGTTTGAATCTTGAAGTCTTTGTTCCATATCGCATGTCTTGTCTAAGTTGTGATTTCTTGGCAAAAGTCAAGATCACTTCTTGTCAATCGACATCGATTACGAAGCTTTCCAAGGTCTATGGGTCCCGCTTAACTGGAATCATTAAGTTTGTTGTGCCAAAGCCAAGGCTTAATTGACTTAGAGGAAAAACGTTAGGGAATATATCGGATATATTGGCATATATTAGATATATGTTTCGGACTTGGATGTCCACCTACAGGATCTAGGAATTGGATGAGATCCAATTGATCTTAGAGATCTACCTAGTTAAATATCATACAGCTTGTTGGCCAAAGTCAAGGTTGTGTGTTATTTAACGGGATCCTAGCCCACTAGGAAACTAGGTTTCTCGAGTACTCCACATAGGGTTAGAGGCTCGCCGAAAAATAGTGGGAGGTAATTATTAAATTTACAATTTCGTCTAGATACTTGCCAATACGTGCTCATTTCAATTTTTCGTCTTTTTATAAATATATATTAGTGGACTAATATTTAATTGTTGTTTTAATTAAACAGTTGGACTGTATTCAAACTACTTCAATTTATAGTTGATTATATAATTGGATTATAGTAATCAATATATTTGAATTTAATCAATTTAATTATAGTTGATTATATAGTTAGACTAGAATAATCATTATATTAATAGTACCCGAAATCGTTGATTGGATAGTTGGACTATATCACTCAATATAACTGAAAGATTATCGTTTAAAACATAATCCTGGGGGAGGAAATGTCTTTAAGCAGCTTTAATTTTCAAATTGGGAATAAAACCTCAGGATAGTCCTGGGAACTGAGAAGTTATTTTATTTGATAGAACAACCTCTTGGGCCTAAGCCCGGAGTTGAGCAAAAAGTAGAACATGATCTTTGGAAGATTCATGTGATGATAACTTTCGTGCTCAATCCTTTATACTTGATGCAAAGACACTTTAATTTCGTTGTCAAAATTAAGAATTAGATCATTGTACCATGATGATGAAATTAAAGATCTTCATAGATTTATTCTTAATCTTAGAAGTTCAAATTGCATAAGAAGCTTTTTAGCTCGCGTATGTCAGATAGTACATTTGTCGAGCACTAGCTGTCGCAGATGATTGCTGGCATCGATCAGCTAGGTTAGTTGGGCATTACCTATGTGGCCGAGACTACCAAAGATTTGATCGTATAGTCTCTACCCGAAAGCTGGGGCAGGTTCATTATGAACCAAAAGTAAACTCTTGGAGAGTTGATGGCTATGCTTTAGGAGGCAGAGCCAGAGCTTCTAAAATGGGCAAAGGAAAAATCATCAAAGTCTTCTGGGAAGACAAAGGACATATCCCAAGATGTCTGCCTAAAATGTGGCTAACGAGGTCACTGGATGCGTGACTACCTTATGGACAAGGCAGAAATGAAGGAAGTAAAGGCGGGACAAGGATCCGGCTTCAAATATGTTTGTCATAAACATGTTCACTACTAGTTTCAAAATTGGATTTTGATACTAGATGTGGTACATAAGATATGTACTGATGTGCGAAATCTGCTGATTAGTAGGATACTGACTTCAGTTGAGATTTACCTACGAGTCGAAAACGGGACGAGAGTCGCTGTTTTAACCGTAGAAACCTAAGTTTAGGAACTACCCTTCGGGTATGTACTTAAATTAGGAAACTGTTATAATATACCTAGTTTGACTAGAAACATTATCTCTATATCTAAGTTTAACCGTTACGGGTATACCTTTATATTCTAGAACACTAAAGTGTTTTATTTTATAAAGATGATATTGAGATAAACACATTAGATGTGAATAACAGTATTTATATTTTGAATATAAATGAATCTCAAACATATAACATGACAAACAAATAGCTCAAACTGAATTAATCAGATGAGACTTATAAGTGGCATTGTTGTCTGGGACACATTAACAAGACTCGTATATCCACACTTTTGAAGAGTGGGTACTAGGACAAATTTGATTCTAATTCAAATGATGTCTATGAATCTAGTTTATTAGGCAAAGTGCCTAAAACACATTTTACTTGGTAAAAGTGCAAGTGCCATCGATCTGTTAGCCCTCGTTCATTGTGAGGTAAGTAGGCCCATGTCTAGCTAGGCTAGAGGTGGATATGAAAACTTCGTAACATTTACGGATGTAGCATCGCGTTATGGTTATGTGTTTGTTTTGAACCATAAATCAGAAACTTTTGATAAATTCAAAGAGTTTTGACACGAAGTATAAAACCAGATCGGCTAAAGTATTAAACTGTCACGGTTAAACCATGATGGAAATACTTAAGCAATAAGCTTCTCAATTATTTGAAAGAATATAGTATTCTTTCACAGTGGACTCCTCCCGGAACACCTCAATTGAGCGGTGTGTCCAAACGGAGAAACCGAACCTTGGTTGACATAGTAAGGTTAATTAAGAGTCGCTCTGAGATACCATTTTCCTTCTAGGGATACGCATTAATCAGTGCAAAACTTATTTTGAATAAGGTTCCATGAAAAATCTGTTAGACATATTTCAAATTAGATATGAACAGGAAAGAAATCGGGTTTACTAATTCCTGAATATTTGGGAATGCTAGGCATAGGTTTGGATGATACCAAACTAGAATCCAAATTGGATAAGCGCATAGTTTGTGGGTTATCCTAGGGTAACCAAAGTATAGTACTTATACAACTTACAAGAGAACTGTTGGTTTTTTAAAAGGTCCCAAGATCAATAACAAGTCATGAAACATGCGTGTGAATACATCAACGGAGGTAGCGGAATACTCACATTGATCGGTTATGTCGATTTGGAGACGAATGATGCCCAAAAACGCACTGCCTTTGAGCTCTACTGCATGCAGTCCACTGCCTCCAAAAACAGAAATTTGAGATGAAAAACGGAGCTCCAATCTTCGTCGGATGGATCCCGTCTCATGGGGGAACCTCCCTACCACCTTCGAAAGACTTATAGTGTGCTAGCACTTGATTTCTCACCATGAGAATCACTCTTTGCTTCCCTTTAACTCACGCCCAAAACCAGTCCAACCAGTCCATTTTCGTGAGAGGAAGAGAGGAAATGAGAGAGAAGATGTGTAATGAATTCCATTAATTTTTGTTACCAAAAATTAATTTATATTTATGCCATAATTTATTAAACAAAATAATAAACTTATGACACAAATCATGCAAAGGCTTAGAGTGTCAAACACTTCATTTCCATGCATTACCATTGAGTGCAATGTACC
>SKCR01043197.1:0-54892 GCA_019454045.1 Zanthoxylum bungeanum
ACATGTTCAAATGTTCGTTTTCTGTAGACCTGTCACATTAGAAAATTTTCAAAAAAATTCATCTTAAGGTTTTTGAGGCTAAATTTTATTACATATGATAGCTCTATGTGTCTACTTTATGTAAAAATTTACGGAGCTGATTTGGAATTTTCTAAAGATATGACCAAAATACTGAGTAATGTAAGGTTTGACTAGTCATCAGAAAGTTGCTGAGACAGGCTTACCGGTCCAAACCGGCATACCAGTCCCAGATCAGTATATCAATCATGTAGATCGATATACCGGTCTCAGAACTGAAAAACAGCTATAAACGGCTAGTTTTATGCAAAATCTATAAATTGACTATTTTTCTCACTTCCAATAGATCTCTTACACATATATTGATCCTCTAATCATGTCAAAATATTCTTGAGAGTTTATAAACATCTTCAAATTATTTTCTCTCCAAAATCAAATTTAAAAATCTCATTATTTTACATTTTTATATTTAATTAGCAAGCTTGTTTTTCATTTGGGGGATACACTCACATTCAAATTTTTAGAATCTTTTGTGAGTTCTCAAATAACAATGAGAGTTTTTAAAATCTTCGATATCTTACACTCTCTACATTTGAAAAAAAGTTCATAATTCATCTTCATAATTCATATTAGTGAGTTTTGATACATTTGGGTTGAGAAACTCACATTTTAATCTTCTTTGTCATATTTTGTTAGTACCCAAATTGTGGTTGTAAAAATTTCATCATCAAACACTTGTGGTTGTGGAAATCCCTTGTTGAGCGGGAATACTCAAAAGGTTGATATTGTTGTAAAAAGTTTGGAGTGAGCTTAGGAACAAAACTCTCATTGTAAAGGTTTAAGAGTGAATCTAGGGAAAAATTCTTTGTGTAAAAGTTTGGGGTGAACCTAGGGACAAAACTATTGGTTTGTGAGCGACTCACGGAATACTCTCGGTATAAAGTGTGGATTCACTTTTACATAGTGGAAAACTTCAAGTACGGTTTAGAGGAGTGGACATAGGCATTGTTGGCCGAACCACTATAAATCACAGTGTCAAATTTCTTTATCCATTACTCCTTTTATTTATCACAAGTTTTATTTTATATTTGCATATCACTTAGAAACTTGCCTTTGGTAAAACATATTGATTGAGAAAATTGCATAATAAGCTTAATTGGTAAAACTACTAATAAAGTGGCTTAAAATTGATAAAATTATTAATTTCGTATTATTTTATCACATACCCAATTCATCCCCTGAATATAGAGATTGCTTGTTGTTTGTGTGCTTGTAAGAAATTTCACATAAGTTTAAAGTCAATGTAAAATCCCATTGTATAATTACACCAACCATACTCATGGTCTTTGTTTAATCATCTGATAAGCATTTGGTAATCACATTATTTTATCTTCAATCACGTATATTGACCGCCTTAATTGCAATTTTTTTAATCCATTTTATTGGCAATCGTTGAAATTTTCTTTAATTTAATATATCAATCTCAATTTTACATACATATATACACACACATACATATACATATACATCATGTGTGTGTATGTAGAAATTTTCAACTTTCAGTTGCAAGGGTCCGCACGATTTTTTCATACCGATATACTGTTGAGTATCGATATTTTATCGTAAAAAATTCATGATAAATTACCAATATTTTGTGGTGTATCCGCATGAAAATTTCATCTGATATGTTGAATTTGTCTTTCATTTCATATACCAATCTCAATCTTATGTTGGTAGACTCTTTAATTGTTTATTTATATTTAGAAAAAATCACCAACTAAACCAAATAAATACACACATATAAGTCTTGAGCAACTCTTTACTCGATCTAGATAGTTTTTAAGTATGAATTAGGTCAATGAGCTTCTACATGGTATCATAGTTAGATTCATGTATTAGGGGGCTCACATTACTAGGGTGGTAATGGGCGGGGTATAATATGAGAATGTTAATATCTATACTTGATCCATTCAATCAAGGGGTATGAAAACTTGATCCATAGCATGTCCTAATGTATCGGGCCCCCTCAAACCCATGTGTGGGCCCCCATTCACACATATTTTATCTATATTAGAACGAAATGTGAATATCCGTATCCGATCCGTCCAATTAAATGTAAAAATTATCCCTTTAGCTTCCCCTAATATACCGTAGTAGTAAAAAATTATTCTCTAATCTTTCCCTAATATACGGTAGTAGTATCACTATTAATGATGTCATGCGATGGATTACTTATGTTAGTAAATGTTCATCGATATTACATATATCACTCATGTATGACACCATCAGTAATTTGATATTTTCTTATAGTATAGGGTTGCTTCAAACTTATATTATTAGCACAATAACAATTCGCATCCTCACATACAAACCTGTCTTTTTAGCTGGACTTTATCATGTGATAAGGCAATTTGAGCAAATTCGTACATTAGTTTAACTTTTGATGCCATATAGAATATCATGAGTCTAATTCATATTCATACATAGTATTCTAAGAATGTTCACACGGCAATGGACTAATTATTAATAATTAAACAAATTTTGTTTAATTAATGTAAATTGATTTACATTGACCTTAACTACTCTGATTTTGTAATCTTTCATAGACCTTAGTAATTAAAAGTAATTATATTAAGTAATATTCCTCATGGTCTTTGTTTAAACTTTTGGTAATTACATTCATTTTATCTTCAATCATGTAGATTATTAAATAATAAGTTTTATAAATAATTTAATTAAGTATTTAGCAAATTTAAATTATTAAAGAACCACTCATCAAAAAAATTCATTCATTTTTTAAAATTATTATACCGAATCCGACTAACAATCATTGTTATATGGTAGGCAACCTTGGGAGATGAGATGTTGATACTATCCCAATGGTTTTAATCCATTATTATACCGAAACCGACTAACAATCCTTGTTTGATTGAGGTGTTTTGTTATGAGTATGTTTTGTCTGAGATAGTCCTTATATAATAATTGATGTTTTCAAATATTAATTTTATATATCTGTATATGTACATATCTATTTTTAGGTAAGGTCATGTTGAGAGTATGAGTGCTTTGGTTACTGAGCTATTTAAGTTCACCCCATTTTCCCAAACATCTCAGGTAGTTCGCCAGCGCAGCAGTAACAATACCAAGATTAGACTCGTTTACCACAGCCACCATTCGGGTTGGTCCAGACATTTCTTTTGGCCTTTAAGATAGGAGATTTAGGACAATTTCATGTTTTTCGTAGACTTTTGCTGTAAACATTTATTTTGAGGTTTAATGAATTACATTTTGTGAAACATTAATTTCTTTGCAAATTTAGTTATATATGAATGACATATAGAATGCTCTAGCTGAAATAGTTCAAGGACTCCTTTCTAGGGTTGAGCCCGCTCTAACAAGGGGGTCGTAACATATTTATTATTATTAAATGTAATGAATATATATATGTGTGTGTAATGCACCTAAATCTCATTAATTATTTGATTATTATTGTTAGTTTTGTTGTTGTTGTTGTTGTTATTATTATTATAAAACCTATAAATCATCTAGACTTTTTAAGTGTTCACATTTTGTGAGTTTTTTTGAGTGTTAAGGAATTTATTATGCAAAAGTGTTCTATTATGATGTAGAAGTTCATTGTCAAAATTATACTGAAAAGCTAGCTAAAAAATTGGCGGTGGCCTCAAGTTTTTAAACATAGCCCAAGATTCCTTCTCATCTTAGGGTGTAACACCCCAATTTATTTATACCAATATTTTAATTTATTAAATTAGTTTTATTGGAAATTTAGGAATTAAATTGTTAGGTTTTAAAAGTTGAAATTAAATTTATCAAATGAATAAGTTGAGGGAGGCAAATGATATTTGCCTTGTAGTATTTAAAAGAAACACACAAAAACCCTTATTTTTCCAGTAGCCTGAGAGAGAGTGAGAGAGAGCAGCAACGTGAGAAAGAAGAAAAAAAATAAAAAAAAAAGGAAGAAGAAATAAAGTAGGAAAACGAGAGGGAAAAAAAGGGATGTGTGAGTTTGATAGGAAAATTTCTTAGGTCTTTAGGCTTTATCAAATCAGATGGAAAATTGTCAACAGTTTAGATTTTTGGAATTGGAGTTAGCATTGGGAGATTAAAATGAAAGATAAGAAATAGAGAGGATGGACACCGATTTAAGGTGATCGTGATACCGTAAGCGGGAACGGTCCTGCTGCATAATTCCCTTCTTTGTAGTTAGCTCGCCAGGTGCGTGGATAAGCCTGTAACATTGATGTTTTCCAAGTATATAGTATGTATGTTTTCTTAAATGAATTTTTAAGGTAATGTATTAAATTTTTTTTTTAGAAAAGTTTATATTTTGCTATAAAAGTATGGATCGAATATTGATTATGTTGAAATCATGTGTTTGTGATATATGAGAAACTTGCATGATTTGAGATATATAAGCATGTGTTTCCGAAATGATTTTTATGTTAGGATGCACCCCGTGTACTTATATGTGCCAGATTATTTGTCTTGAGACGAGGTTTCATGTTGTCATTTTTTGCTCCAGATGCCAGTTATTGCCGTGGGGATGCCCCTTGTTGCCAGCTTTGCCGTATTGTCACGAGAGTGTGCATATAGATGAATAAACAGCTTTATTATTACAAAGTATTCTTGAGCAGAATGAGATTTATGAGAAATGAGATTTATGATTTCAAGTAAATGTTTGATATATCGATTTACAGCTTATGTATTTATTTATATTATGAAAGACTTATTTGATCCGCCTTGTTACTTGTTTATCCACGGCACTAAACTGCGATCCATTGCACTAAGCGTGAGCTTACCCCTTTCTTTAACATTTCAGGTTTAGCAGATTAGTAGATCATTCTATTTCATCTGTTGTTTTATTATCATTTCCTGACAGTAGAGAAAGGTTGTGCCAACAGTAGAGTGTCTTCGTTATTTTTGGGATCATAGTTTTAGATATGTCATTCTTGAGTATTGTTATTATTTGATTTTAGGCACTGAGCCTACTTTTGATACATGTAGTATTTACATTTCATTATGGATATTTTTAGGTGTAATGATGTGTTTTGATTTTAACGACAGTTATGTGTTATTTATGATATTACGAACATGATTGGATAAATCCGGGAAGGTTCGGAGGGTTCAGAATCATTCTGTTGCGTGTGCGGAAATTTTTTCGGAAGATTTTCCAAAATTACGTAAACCGTGAATTTAAGTTAACTGACCACTTGGAATAGTTTATAACGATGTTTTAAGGTTACTGAAACTGAAAGTATTGAAAATGGACTTGATTTGGTTATACCAGAAAGATCCGGGATTTTATCGTAGTTTAGTCGAGAACTCCGTAAGTTATGATCCTAACGGCTTTTCGCTATTTGTTTTGGCAGATTTGACTAGAACCTGGAGTGCTCGCTAAGTCAGGTAAGTAACCCATGAATTGGTGAATTCGTGTTCTAATTTATATATAAAGAAGATTGACATGTTAGGATAAAAAGGGGGATAATTATGAGATGACTTTTGGTACGAGATTAAGTATAGTTATGATAATCAACCACCACAGGTATGGATTTATGTATTGTTATGATATGAAGTGAAATGATTAATGATATTGATGCCTATTGATGTATGTAAGAGTATGAACATGTAATGGTATGTATGTGTATATGTAAATGAACAAGTATATGTATAAGCATGGGTACATGTATTTGAATATGCATGAGATGATAAGTTTGATTTGAGTGTATAAGATCGGTAAAAAGAACAATTTATGATTTTTGAATTTGTTTTAGCACGTGAAGATGTGCGTTATTGGAGTAAGTTTCTAAATGACTAGTGCATACAATATAACTATATAGAGGTTAGGTTGATATAAGCTAAGCCTTTCTTTAGTAATAGAAGTACATGATTGATAGGATACATATATGAAAGGAAATGTATATTTGGTAAGACATTGTATCAATGTCTTCAGATAAGAATTCTGAAATGGATTATATTTGATTGATAAGGAAATGATACGAGGACTGTTAAAGGCCATGGTATTTGAATCTGAAGTAATGTGTTTATTTGTATGCTTGATGTATGTAAAACAGTGTTTGCTATGTATGTGCGTGTGTATGAAAAATCATATGATAGTTTGTGTTACGTGATATGTGCGCATGTGTGTTGTTTGAGTTATGTGTTCTTTGATGTGTTGATTGTTGTGAATATTTCGTTGTCTGTTACACGATGTTTGTATGTATGTTTGAGTGCATGGGTATGTATGATATAACTCATGAGATGTATGGATCGTGTGTATTTTTGAGGAATGAATGAATGACAGGAAAGCTGGTGCGAGTATAAGATGTTATGAAGTATGTTTGCTAAGTTCGTTATCGTATGTGCGTATATTGTGAAAGAGACTATTTTTTTTTTGTAAGATTGAGTTATTAGGCATGCATCTAAGCAAAAATTTTGAAAATTGGATTTGCATGAACGAAAGAGAAGTGAGCTATGGTTACTGAACTGATACGTGTGAGTGCGATAAGTCACGAATGTTAAACTATCATAAGATTATCGAAATAAATAAAGTTTTTTTGACTTACCGATTTGACGATATTTCAAAGAGGTTTAATAGTGATAAAATATAAACGTGTAACTTCATGATTCATACAATTAGAACAGATTTGATGTTAAGTAAGGTACTTTGTGATATTTGAAGTTTTGCTTTATATGTTTTGGGATGTTGCATATTCAAATGACCAATATATATATATATAATATATATATATATATATATATATATATATATTATAGTAAGTAGAGCATGGAAAATTGATGACTTTGAACTCGCATTGATTTAATAGTTCATATATATTTGGATAGTGAATGTTATAATATGTTTGACATATATGTTTTGGTTGTTCATGGTTACTTACTGAGTTTTAAAATTCACATCAAACCAGTTTGCTAGTTTTGCATGTTGGCTTCAATCACATCAGCTTTGGAAGTCATGTTCGAGACTTGGATCACCCAAGCGGCAGTCACCCTCGCAAATGTCATGGGAAAAGTTTTAGAAGATTAGAATTTTTGAATTATTGTTTTATTTTTCATGGCGATTTGTGGGTGTTTATGGCTGGAAAAGAATCAAAAATCATTCAACAGTTCTTGTTCATGTCACTATCCCACCCTGAATTACAATGCTCAACAACAATCTCAAACAACATCATACACATACACACACACATATATAAGATCTTCATGATTCATCTCAAAAGAATCATCCACAGTAATGTGTATATACATCAAGGTATCAAAATTAGGCTATATGCCCATATCAAAATAATAATCCACGTAGGGAAGATATATCTAAATCCTTCATCTAAAAAATACACATCAGAAGATAATTTTTTTTTTTGAAATAAATTATGGGCTTAAGCGGAGCAAGTAAATTTTCCGGTAACGTCAAATTTTATATATTATCTTTATATTATTCAGATAGCAGTGAATCAAATTGGATCCATTTCATGAAACGCGAAGGCTTTTGTATCCATAACGTCTCTAACTTCTTTATTTTATGTTCATATGGCATTGGTTTAATCTAATGTAAGTTGATTTACGTTCATCTTAACTACTGCCTTTTGTAGTCATTCATTGACCATAATAATTCAATATTCACAGTCTTTCTTTAATTTTCAATTGACTTTAACTACGATCTTTCTGTAATTCTTCTCCATTCCAAAATATTTAAATAGGAAATTATGATTTGTATTTTTCTTTTTGTTATGTCCATCTGCTATTGTGACAATCCCAGTTTATCTCGGGCAAGACTGGCAGGAGATGGCGTCACTATTTCCCTGAGCCTCTATCGTGTACATGCATGACGTGTCATGATTCATAACCGAACTCTCTACCCTTGAAGACATGCATGTTTGATATACAATGTACATGAAATACATGAAACATACTTATTACAAATTGATCTATACATGACCTCATGCAACCTACCAACCTAACGTGACAAATAATTAAACATGCGGGCCCTCATCACTGTGCTTTTAATGACTGTAGTTGGTACTCATCTTCTCCTAAGCTTGTCCTCAGCATGTTTGAAATCCTACAACACAAAATCGAAAGTTGAAAGTAAATCATGTAAACGACCTTGTAAGTGAATACTGAAAAGTTAAGCACAAATTAACATAACATGTACAAACGAATTTGCTTCGTAAATCTTGAAACTTGACTCGTGACCTTCTAAAACGTAAATCATAATTCTTGTAAAACATACCGTAAATCATATTATGTGATCTGAAAGTTTTGATGATGACTGAAAGTTCATAACTATAACCATACACGTGGATTTACAAACTATAAACATGAATTGTACATTGTACATTGTACATTGTAAATATGTTGGTGAACTATAACCATGTCCTGCTGACCGCGTAAACACACACGTATAACGCAAGCGCACGTATCGTTCAAGTAGTATAAAAATATCGATCCCACGAGGACTTAATTCCTACTGTTGTTATTAATTGGTTGATACTATTTATTTACAGATATCTAATTATAGGGAGAAGGGAATTGATTACTTGAAATATTTGATTTGTAGAGTTGCTAAATAAATAATAAATAAAAAGACAAAAGAAAATACTAAGGAAAATAAAAGACTCAAGATATAGGGTTGTGAATCTTTCTAATATCAATTAAAGATGAAGTAGTTATATTATAGTTGGGTAAATATTGAATTATTAATCTGGAACACTAAATTATGTAAAAGCCTCTTCCGAATGATCATTTACAAATACCTAGTATAATCCAATTGAACCATATGTCTATGTCAATTAAATTACCTAGATTCATTAAGGTTAAGTTCCAATTAAGACTACCCCCGCCCAACAGGTATATTCCTATCCTGTAAGGAAATCTATTAAAGGGTTATCTATCCTTAAGGAAGATCGTGGGTTATTGAGTATGGGTCTTTAACTTAAAATCCCTATGTCTAGTTCATTTTAAGTTTATCTAAATCAATTTTATTATGGCCAATTAATAAAAAGGCATTAAGATTATGACTCAATAAATAACTCTTTTAAATACTCAAACTATAATCTAACCCTTTTTAAATCCGGTGATATTAGATTTAATCACAACCCTAGATATTTAACTTAGTTACAACACATAACTAAAACTAATAAAAACTTAAAAGACATAAAATGAAATTGCTGAAAAGTAATAAAAATAAATGCTAAGGTAAACGGAATTAACTTCTACTATTCACACTATTTAGATATCTCCCATAAAATAATATATAATCTTGTGATATTTTAAACCAACCGTCCAGAATGGCGGTATCCTGATTAAGTCAAATTCAAATATACCAGCCATAAGGCGAAACATAAATATAAACTTAAACCAACCGTCCAGTATGGCGGTATCCTCATTAAGTCAGGTTTAACCAGATTAATTTAATAACCAACCGTCCGAAAATGGCGGTATCCTTTATTAATTCAGATTTTAAATAGTTTATATATTATTTTTTAAGGGAGATTAATCTAAAAAGCAAAAGTAAAAGAATTACCTTATTACCTCAGCATGGTGAGGTTACTCCTCATGGTTGAATAGAATTACTACTACAAAGCGTAAATAAAACTGAATATATGAAGAAAATATGAAGAACTCTCTATTTTATTTATAAGGATTTCAGAGGAAGAGGTACATTTGAAACTAAAAATTCGAAATCTATTTATAGGCAAAAAAATCTAATTTTTTATTATTATTTTTTGATTTTTATTATTTTATTATTTTTCTGATTTTTATTATTTTATTATTATTATTTCTTGAATCGCTGAATTTCGACACGTGGCATGGTGTGCTAAAAATGACGGCTCGTTGAATCTTTGACATGTGGCATGGTGGTGCAATTACCAAAATACCCTCGGTGTCGGGACGCCCAAAATTACCAAAATACCCTTTTTGCCAAATTCACAATTTTGCTCCAAATCACCTCCAGAATATCTTGAAACTTTATTTTGGTGTCGGGACGCCCAAAAATACCAAAATACCGTGTCGGGATGCCCAAAATTACCAAAATACCCTTTTTTCCAAATTTCACCAAATTTCACAGTTTTGCTTCAAATCACCTCCAGAATGTCCTGAAACTTTATTTATCTACAAAATAACACAAAACACATCAAAATATTCACAAAACTCAAGAAACTATACAAAATATCAAGTTAAATGAGTGGGAAATAGTGATACATTTATCACTCATCACACCCCCAAACCTAACATTTTGCTAGTCCTCGAGCAAAATAAAATAACATAATAAAATTTTAACTAAGCCACTTTCGTAGGGATTACGATTGCATTTAGCATATGCAACAAGCCTTTAAACCCCTAGGTGTCCCTAGTGGACGAGTTGTAGTCTCGTGAAGGTTTACAGCAATGATACCCACAAACATATTACAAAAGTAAAAAGGTAGTGAAACTAATGCACACAAAAGCAAAAAGACAAGATAAATAAAGAAGTTAGTGACTAATCATGTGAAACTTCTACTCCAAGTTTTAGTTGTTTTGTTTCATTTTAAATTACTGAATAAGTAAATTCTCCTATTATTTTTACCATTCTCCATATACACAGCCAACATAATATTAAACAACTCATTTCGCCCATAACAGTCATAAGTGCAGTTGATAAGAGAGTAATATTTTTGTCCTAAAGTTTTATCAAGATTTCACACTTTTGTAGTAATGGAATAAATTTTCTGATTTTTCTGATTTTTTCTTTGATTTTTTTCTTCTCTATTTTTTATTTATATACAATACCTTCCATCTATGTAGCGAGCTTTGGGTCGGTGACTCCCAAACCAGTTGGCTTTAGGGCATCAGGTGTTAAGACACCCCTAAGGACTTAATTACTCAGACTTCAGATATCTAAACATATATATAAATTTTTCATCATTTTTGATCCATGTAACGAGCTTTGGGCCAATGACTCCCAAACCAGTTGGTTTTAGGGCACTAGGTATTAAAATACCCTTACAGACTTAATAACTCGGATCTCAGATGTATTATTATTATTATTTTTATTTTTTTTATTCCATCACTAATTATAAATGCTTCTTCCAATTAAACTAGAGCACGGAATATTACAAACTTTTAATTACAGCTCATGTCTGTATGTTACTATGTATGTTGATAATATCTGCTAACTAAGTATATGAAGATTCATTTTAGTCAGTTTTATGGAGATTTACAGATTTAATAATTCAAAAGTGAATAAACAAAAATTAACTTGTTTCGAATTAGGTTTGAAATACGTCTCAGAGTGGAACTCCTTACACAGCTATTTCTTACCAATTTCATCTTTTTAGTCAACATAAAACCCACATATTTCTACTAGTCATAAAACTATAATTTACATGCGTTTTTTTTAAAAGTTTAATCAAAGACTCAGTTTATGGTGTGTGACTAACTGTCGAATGGACTTCCCGTTGTAGATTCCCCAGAGGGAAGGTGGAGCGAGGCTCACTTAAGTACCCTAGCCCCTTAGGCTCTTATCGCTTGTTGTCAGGAATAAACAACGAGTCCTCCAAACTAGTTGTCACAACACGCTACAAGTGAATGATTATCTAGGTGCCTCCACAGCTTTTCCTTATAAAAGGTAGTGAGTGAAGGAAGACACCAAACCATCACCTAGCTTTAAATATGCCCTTTGTTTTTATTAATTTTTTAATTTTTTTTGTATTTTTCAAAAAATTTTGGACTAAAAATAAAAACACAATACAAACAAGTACTATAACTATTCTTACCCCAACCTAAATGAGACATTGTCCCCAATGTGTTAAATAGTAGAAGAAGAGTTTAGAAGATAGTACCTGGTTAAATGGGTTGCCTCCCTACTAGCGCTAAATTTTTCGTCTTCAGCCAGACGTGACTGAAATCTATCTGTCAAGGAGGTTTCAGCGTCGTTTTGGATGTCCGATTAAAGACATTCCCATGAGCGTTGCTTTTGAAAGGTCTCTTCCAACGGTAAAGTGGCAAAAAGAGTTTTGTCTCATTCAGTGCTTGTGCCACCTTTTTAATCTTTGTTGCTCCAGTGGTTCCTGAAAAGAAAGAAAGAAAATCAGGAGGTCTTGTATGGTGCTTGACTTGGAATGGAAGTTCCATTCTGTCAAGCTTCTGGTTGATATCTTTGTTTGTACTCCCCAAAACAACGATGTTTTTCCTGAATGCTCTGGATCTTTATTAAGGTCAGACATTTGCTCCTCCATTTGCTCTTTTTCTTGCTCCACCTTTTCTTCACAGATGTATTTGAAAATTTCTGCATTCAGCTCTTCATCTGTCATCTGTGAAATACATGTTTCAAAATTTTCAACCTGAGGAGAAATGTTAGATTTTAGGTCTTCATCCTCTGATCTGGTTGAAATGATTGGCTCAGGTAGATCTTCATCAAACATTTGTGCAATGGAATCTCCAAGATCTTCATTTTGAGGATACAGAATTCCATCCTCAATTTTTGATGCAGTTGGTACAAAAGCTCAGCTTCATCCTCGTCAGAATCTGAAAAATAGAAATCAAATCGAGACTTTGCCGGTTCGGGTTCCTGAACTGATACCTCTGGTGTTGATTCTCCTCAGCCTCCTCCTTTGTTAGGTGTCATTATGAATTTCTGGGTTCTTGAAGGCTTCATCAGTGTCATCTGAAACTGATTCTTGAGGTATGATGTCTGGTTTTCTGTTAATTGTCTGATCTGATCTGTCATTTTCTGTATGGATCTGAGTTACTCTGAATTTGTGCATCAAATCGAGCTTTGTTCTTTGAACATGTGAATCAATTGATCTTCCTCGGATGGTTCTGGTTCTTGATAAGAATCAAAGGAAGATGGTGGATAAGATGGAAAATGTGATGATTCTCGTACCTTGGTTGAGTCCAAAAATTCTGCCACTCTGAAAGGTAAATACATTGATCGCTCGGGTGGTTACCATCACAAATTACACATCTCCCCATTTCATTCTGTTGAGCAAATGTGGTATTGCTTGATTCTGGCATCCAGTGATAATCGTTGGGCTGAACAACAGGCCTCAGAAAACTGGACTGTTGCTCCCAGATTTGGGGTGTATCTTCTTGTAAGGCTCGTGATTTCTCAATCTCCCAGTAGTGTTCCATTTTTTAATCACCTGAAAACAAAAGAAATAAAAATTACAAAATAAAAGAAAGAAAAATTAGATATAAGTAAATTTGATAGTTTCAAAATTAACAACTCAAGAAAAATAAGTCCCCGGCAACGGCGCCCAAAACTTGACCGGCGTAAACACACACGTATAACGCAAGCGCACGTATCGTTCAAGTAGTATAAAAATATCGATCCCACGAGGACTTAATTCCTACTGTTGTTATTAATTGTTGATACTATTTATTTACAAATATCTAATTATAGGGAGAAGGGAATTGATTGCTTGAAATGATTTGATTTGTAGAGTTGCTAAATAAATAAATAAATAAAAGACAAAAGAAAATACTAAGGAAAATAAAAGACTCAAAGATAGGGTTGTGAATCTTTCTAATATCAATTAAAAGATGAAGTAGTTATATTATAGTTGGGTAAAATATTGAATTATTAATCTGGAACACTAAATTATGTAAAAGCCTCTTCCGAATGATCATTTACAAATACCTAGTATAATCCAATTGAACCATATGTCTATGTCAATTAAATTACCTAGATTCATTAAGGTTAAGTTCCAATTATGACTACCCCCCCCCGCCCAACAGGTATATTCCTATCCTGTAAGGAAATCTATTAAAGGGTTATCTATCCTTAAGGAAGATCGTGGGTTGTTGAGTATGTGGTCTTAACTTAAAATCCCTATGTCTAGTTCATTTTAAGTTTATCTAAATCAATTTTATTAATGGCCAATTAATAAAAAGGCATTAAGATTATGACTCAATAAATAACTCTTTTAAATTACTCAAACTATAATCTAACCCTTTTTAAATCCGGTGATATTAGATTTAATCACAACCCTAGATATTTAACTTAGTTACAACACATAACTAAAACTAATAAAAACTTAAAAGACATAAAATGAAATTGCTGAAAAGTAATAAAAATAAATGCTAAGATAAACGGAATTAACTTCTACTATTCACTATTTAGATATCTCCCATAAAATAATATATAATCTTGTGATATTTTAAACCAACCGTCCAGAATGGCGGTATCCTGATTAAGTCAAATTCAAATATACCAGCCATAAGGCGAAACAGAAATATAAACTTAAACCAACTCCAGTATGGCGGTATCCTCATTAAGTCAGGTTTAACCAGATTAATTTAATAACCAACCGTCCGAAAATGGCGGTATCCTTTATTAATTCAGATTTTAAATAGTTTATATATTATTTTTTAAGGGAGATTAATCTAAAAAGCAAAAGTAAAAGAATTACCTTATTACCTCAGCATGGTGAGGTTACTCCCTCATGGTTGAATAGAATTACTACTACAAAGCGTAAATAAAACTGAATATATGAAGAAAATATGAAGAACTCTCTATTTTATTTATAAGGATTTCAGAGGAAGAGGTACATTTGAAACTAAAAATTCGAAATCTATTTATAGGCAAAAAAATCTAATTTTTTATTATTATTTTTTGATTTTTATTATTTTATTATTTTTCTGATTTTTATTTTTTTATTATTATTATTTCTTGAATCGCTGAATTTCGACACGTGGCATGGTGTGCTAAAAATGACGGCTCGTTGAATCTTTGACATGTGGCATGGTGGTGCAATTACCAAAATACCCTCGGTGTCGGGACGCCCAAAATTACCAAAATACCCTTTTTGCCAAATTTCACATTTTGCTCCAAATCACCTCCAGAATATCTTGAAACTTTATTTCGGTGTCGGGACGCCCAAAAATACCAAAATACCGTGTCGGGACGCCCAAAATTACCAAAATACCCTTTTTTCCAAATTTCACCAAATTTCACAGTTTTGCTTCAAATCACCTCCAGAATGTCCTGAAACTTTATTTATCTACAAAATAACACAAAACACATCAAAATATTCACAAAACTCAAGAAACTATACAAAATATAAGTTAAATGAGTGGGAAATAGTGATACATTTATCACTCATCACACCCCCAAAACTAACATTTTGCTAGTCCTCGAGCAAAATAAAATAACATAATAAAATTTTAACTAAGCCACTTTCGTAGGGATCACGATTGCATTTAGCATATGCAACAAGCCTTTAAACCCCTAGGTGTCCCTAGTGGACGAGTTGTAGTCTCGTGAAGGTTTACAGCAATGATACCCACAAACATATTACAAAAGTAAAAAGGTAGTGAAACTAATGCACACAAAAGCAAAAAGACAAGATAAATAAAGAAGTTAGTGACTAATCATGTGAAACTTCTACTCCAAGTTATTAGTTGTTTTGTTTCATTTTAAATTACTGAATAAGTAAATTCTCCTATTATTTTTACCATTCTCCATATACACAGCCAACATAATATTAAACAACTCATTTCGCCCATAACAGTCATAAGTGCAGTTGATAAGAGAGTAATATTTTTGTCCTAAAGTTTTATCAGATTTCACACCTTTTGTAGTAATGGAATAAATTTTCTGATTTTTCTGATTTTTTCTTTGATTTTTTCTTTTCTCTATTTTTTATTTATATACAATACCTTCCATCTATGTAGCGAGCTTTGGGTCGGTGACTCCCAAACCAGTTGGCTTTAGGGCATCAGGTGTTAAGACACCCCTAAGGACTTAATTACTCAGACTTCAGATATATAAACATATATATAAATTTTTCATCATTTTTGATCCATGTAACGAGCTTTGGGCCAATGACTCCCAAACCAGTTGGTTTTAGGGCACTAGGTATTAAAATACCCTTACAGACTTAATAACTCGGATCTCAGATGTATTATTATTATTATTTTTTTTTTTTTTATTCCATCACTAATTATAATGCTTCTTCCAATTAAACTAGAGCACGGAATATTACAAACTTTTAATTACAGCTCATGTCTGTATGTTACTATGTATGTTGATAATATCTGCTAACTAAGTATATGAAGATTCATTTTAGTCAGTTTTATGGAGAATTTACAGATTTAATAATTCAAAAGTGAATAAACAAAAATTAACTTGTTTCGAATTAGGTTTGAAATACGTCTCAGAGTGGAAACTCCTTACACAGCTATTTCTTACCAATTTCATCTTTTTAGTCAACATAACAACCACATATTTTACTAGTCATAAAACTATAATTTACATGCGTTTTTTTTTAAAAGTTTAATCAAAGACTCAGTTTATGGTGTGTGACTAACTGTCGAATGGACTTCCCGTTGTAGATTCCCCAGAGGGAAGGTGGAGCGAGGCTCACTTAAGTACCCTAGCCCCTTAGGCTCTTATCGCTTGTTGTCAGGAATAAACAACGAGTCCTCCAAACTAGTTTGTCACAACACGCTACAAGTGAATGATTATCTAGGTGCCTCCACAGCTTTTCCTTACAAAAAGGTAGTGAGTGAAGGAAGACACCAAACCATCACCTAGCTTTAAATATGCCCTTTGTTTTTATTAATTTTTTAATTTTTTTTGTATTTTTCAAAAAATTTTGGACTAAAAATAAAAACACAATACAAACAAGTACTATTAACTATTCCTTACCCCAACCTAAATGAGACATTGTCCCCAATGTGTTAAATAGTAGAAGAAGAGTTTAGAAGATAGTACCTGGTTAAATGGGTTGCCTCCCTACTAGCGCTAAATTTTTCGTCTTCAGCTAGACGTGACTGAAATCTATCTGTCAAGGAGGTTTCAGCGTCGTTTTGGATGTCCGATTAAAGACATTTCCATGAGCGTTGCTTTTGAAAGGTCTCTTCCAACGGTAAAGTGGCAAAAAGAAGTTTTGTCTCATTCAGTGCTTGTGCCACCTTTTTAATCTTTGTTGCTCCAGTGGTTCCTGAAAAGAAAGAAAGAAAATCAGGAGGTCTTGTATGGTTTGACTTGGAATGGAAGTTCCATTCTGTCAAGCTTCTGGTTGATATCTTTGTTTGTACTCCCCAAAACAACGATGTTTCTCCTGAATGCTCTGGATCTTTATAAGGTCAGACATTTGCTCCTCCATTTGCTCTTTTTCTTCTTGCTCCACCTTTTCTTCACAGATGTATTTGAAAATTCTCTGCATTCAGCTCTTCATCTGTCATCTGTGAAATACATGTTTCAAAATTTTCAACCTGAGGAGAAATGTTAGATTTTAGGTCTTCATCCTCTGATCTGGTTGAAATGATTGGCTCAGGTAGATCTTCATCAAACATTTGTGCAATGGAATCTCCAAGATCTTCATTTTGAGGATACAGAATTCCATCCTCAATTTTTGATGCAGTTGGTACAAATAGCTCAGCTTCATCATCCTCGTCAGAATCTGAAAAATAGAAATCAAATCGAGACTTTGCCGGTTCGGGTTCCTGAACTGATACCTCTGGTTGTTGATTCTCCTCAGCCTCCTCCTTTGTTAAGGTGTCATTATGAATTTCTGGGTTCTTGAAGGCTTCATCAGTGTCATCTGAAACTGATTCTTGAGGTATGATGTCTGGTTTTCTGTTAATTGTCTGATCTGATCTGTCATTTTCTGTATGGATTCTGAGTTACTCTGAATTTGTGCATCAAATCGAGCTTTTTGTTCTTTGAACATGTGAATCAATTGATCTTCCTCGGATGGTCTGGTTCTTGATAAGAATCAAAGGAAGATGGTGGATAAGATGGAAAATGTGATGATTCATCGTACCTTGGTTGAGTTCCAAAAATTCTGCCACTCTGAAAGGTAAATACATTGATCGCTCGGGTGGTTACCATCACAAATTACACATCTCCCCATTTCATTCTGTTGAGAAAATGTGGTATTGCTTGATTCTGGCATCCAGTGATAATCGTTGGGCTGAACAACAGGCCTCAGAAAACTGGACTGTTGCTCCCAGATTTGGGGTGTATCTTCTTGTAAGCTCGTGATTTCTCAATCTCCCAGTAGTGTTCCATTTTTTAATCACCTGAAAACAAAAGAAATAAAAATTACAAAATAAAAGAAAGAAAAATTAGATATAAGTAAATTTGATAGTTTCAAAATTAACAACTCAAGAAAAATAAGTCCCCGGCAACGGCGCCAAAAACTTGACCGGCGTAACACACACGTATAACGCAAGCGCACGTATCGTTCAAGTAGTATAAAAATATCGATCCCACGAGGACTTAATTCCTACTGTTGTTATTAATTGTTGATACTATTTATTTACAGATATCTAATTATAGGGAGAAGGGAATTGATTACTTGAAATGATTTGATTTGTAGAGTTGCTAAATAAATAAATAAATAAAAAGACAAAAGAAAATACTAAGGAAAATAAAAGACTCAAAGATATAGGGTTGTGAATCTTTCTAATATCAATTAAAAGATGAAGTAGTTATATTATAGTTGGGTAAAATATTGAATTATTAATCTGGAACACTAAATTATGTAAAAGCCTCTTCCGAATGATCATTTACAAATACCTAGTATAATCCAATTGAACCATATGTCTATGTCAATTAAATTACCTAGATTCATTAAGGTTAAGTTCCAATTAGACTACCCCCCCGCCCAACAGGTATATTCCTATCCTGTAAGGAAATCTATAAAAGGGTTATCTATCCTTAAGAAGATCGTGGGTTATTGAGTATGTGGTCTTTAACTTAAAATCCCTATGTCTAGTTCATTTTAAGTTTATCTAAATCAATTTTATTATGGCCATTATAAAAAGCATTAATTAAAAAGCAATAATACTCTTTTAATTTTAATTACTCAAACTATAATCTAACCCTTTTTAAATCCGGTGATATTAGATTTAATCACAACCCTAGATATTTAACTTAGTTACAACACATAACTAAAACTAATAAAAACTTAAAAGACATAAAATGAAATTGCTGAAAAGTAATAAAAATAAATGCTAAGGTAAAAGGAATTAACTTCTACTATTCACTATTTAGATATCTCCCATAAAATAATATATAATCTTGTGATATTTTAAACCAACCGTCCAGAATGGCGGTATCCTGATTAAGTCAAATTCAAATATACCAGCCATAAGGCGAAACATAAATATAAACTTAAACCAACCGTCCAGTATGGCGGTATCCTCATTAAGTCAGGTTTAACCAGATTAAATTTAATAACCAACCGTCCGAAAATGGCGGTATCCTTTATTAATTCAGATTTTAAATAGTTTATATATTATTTTTTAAGGGAGATTAATCTAAAAAGCAAAAGTAAAAGAATTACCTATTACCTATACTTACCTCAGCATGGGAGGTTACTCCCTCATGGTTGAATAGAATTACTACTACAAAGCGTAAATAAAACTGAATATATGAAGAAAATATGAAGAACTCTCTATTTTATTTATAAGGATTTCAGAGGAAGAGGTACATTTGAAACTAAAAATTCGAAATCTATTTATAGGCAAAAAAATCTAATTTTTTATTATTATTTTTTGATTTTTATTATTTTATTATTTTTCTGATTTTTATTATTTTATTATTATTATTTCTTGAATCGCTGAAATTTCGACACGTGGCATGGTGTGCTAAAAATGACGGCTCGTTGAATCTTTGACATGTGGCATGGTGGTGCAATTACCAAAATACCCTCGGTGTCGGGACGCCCAAAATTACCAAAATACCCTTTTTGCCAAATTTCACAATTTTGCTCCAAATCACCTCCAGAATATCTTGAAACTTTATTTTGGTGTCGGAATGCCCAAAAATACCAAAATACCGTGTCGGGATGCCCAAAATTACCAAAATACCCTTTTTTCCAAATTTCACCAAATTTCACAGTTTTGCTTCAAATCACCTCCAGAATGTCCTGAAACTTTATTTATCTACAAAATAACACAAAACACATCAAAATATTCACAAAACTCAAGAAACTATACAAAATATCAAGTTAAATGAGTGGGAAATAGTGATACATTTATCACTCATCACCTGCAAACTGCAACATGAAATATAAATTGTAACATACCTTGAAACTCATAAACATGATGGTAAACTGTATACATGACTTGTAAGCTATAAACTAAAAATTGTAAACTAAATCATGGATTGAAACTACAAACATGATTGTAATCTTTAAGCATGACTTGTAAACTGACAACATGTCATGTAAACTATAAACTTAACTGATAAATGTATTCTTGATCTAGAAACTATGATCATGATTCGAAGCTGAACTGTAAACTGCAAACTAAAATCAAGAACAACGAACCAGAATATGAACTGAAAGTTGTAACATAAAAATCATAAAAAATTGACATGATATGAATGAAAAAGCTGACTTAGCTCAATCCATGCTTAAATCATGAAATTAAACACCTATATAAGCATGATTAACACTCTAATATTTCAAAATCATGAAAAATTGACATGAGTCATGCATGGATCTCCATGGATACACATGAGGAACTTGTAAAATCATGTTAAGATGCAAGCAATAGCTAGAATAGAAGATAGAGAAACTTACTAACTTCATTATCACTTGGTGATGCATGAAAATCACTCAAATCTAAGCTTGATCTGACGAAAAAGGGGGGGTTGAGTGTAGAGGACGTGAAAGAAAAATTAGAGAAAAATGAAAAAGAAGACATATTTCTATGGCCAAGAAATTCTAGAATTTTCTATTTAAAAATCGTAGAGCTGTTCGAATGCAACACGCACGCCACACGAACACGTGAAATTCTACCAAGTCGCGTTTGAACGCCCGTCGAACGCCGTTCGAACAGGCTGATGAACGCGTCACTAACGCGAACATTGATTGCGTTCGAACGCTGGAATGAATGCAACAGAAATGTGATTTTGAAAATTTTCTCTTTACATCTTGACTGAACTTGACATGCTCGGGGTCGGTCCATGAAAAGACCCTACATGTGCATAAAACATCGCATGTATGAAGTGTATAATCGTAATAGACATCCTAAAATGACCAAGGTGTTACAATTATTATAATATTTTTTTATTTATAATCTAATGGTGATATAATCTTCCCGTCATTTATGTGAACGAGATTTGAAAGTCGAATCTATTGACTGTTGCTAATGATTTTACTAATTAAAAAAATTAAAATAATACATACACGTAAAAATATGTAAAAAGTATTTAATTTCACTACTACTTCTTGATACAGTTACATCGACCCAACTGATGAGTCTTTGTTTAATAATTTTATCAGGTTTGGTGACTAATTATTCTTTCATTAATAATTCAAACACTGTGTTTTGTTCAAGGACATCTAATGGACATTTACATTCAAAGTACCGGGATTGGAATCATTTATTTTCAAGTAAAGATAAAAATGGTCTTTCCCATCACTCTTTCTTTTTCCATTGGGATAGAAAGCCAATCTTCTGCCAATCAATTACATTAATTAATTATTAGCAAATGTATTCAATAATTAGCTAGTTACAAATGGATGAACACACCGTTGACGCTTGACATTGTACAATTTTCCGAAATCGATCCAAGGATTAATGATTGAATCAATGATTTAAAAAGTTCAATAGGTCACTGGTTTGATCGGTTGATGGCAAAAGGGATATTTATCTAAGGGGGATTAATCATGTTTTATTGTTGACCTCTTGCTTCTCATATCTTGTTGCTTGTGTTGTATATGTTTTCCTTTATATGTTCCGGGGAGAATTATTAAAGGGGGAGAAAACCCTTATATTTATGCTAACCTTATTTCCAAGTGTTTTTGTTAGATAACACAACTTGACGGGGAGCTTTATGGTTAAAAAAGTCATCGCCAAGATAAATTGGTTGGAATTCTTTGTCTTTATGATGTTTTTATTACATCTAGTCCAACGACTGAAATGTTAAATTATTATCTTTGAACTATTTAAATTTTGAAAATTTACTTATTTTCATTCAATTACTATGCTTAAATGAGAAAATTTTTATTTGCAATTGGTATGCTTAAATAAATATGCCATTTATATGAGATAATAGGCAAATTGAGTTTATCATGAATCCATGTTTATTTTTTTGGTTAATTTTTTTTTTTTTGGATCATGTTTTTATGATACCTTTTGTTTTGAAAAGAGGGAGCTTTCACTTTCCTTCTCACGTTTTTGCTGATGTCAAAGGAGGAGAGAAATTAATTGAATGCACCTCAAGCTCATCTTTCGTTTGAGTGTATTTTGTCTAAATCTTAATATTAAAGAAAGATGCACATGTTGAGGTACATGGAGTTGGCATCATCAAAAAGTGAGAGAATGTCAGAATCATGATTTTAATGATCTCAATGAAGCAAAAATGCTCAAGGATAAGAAGCTCAAAGAGACATGAAGACTTTGGTTAGCAAATTGGTTTTGATGGCATCAAAACGTCTAAATATTAGCGAATTAAGTTCGATGAGTCCAAAGAAGCAAAAATATGATGTTGAAGCCAAAATGATGATGAAGTGCCAAAATGAGTTATAAGATGATTAACAGAGCAAAAATGATAAAGAGTAAAAAAAATGATGAATTATAAGCCAAAGCAAGAGCCAAGCAAGATGAAAATCAAAGATAATGATTAAGATTTAATATTAATTGTAAGTGAGTTTATTCAAATATTTTAAAGCTCTTATAAATCATATATTTTGGATCACTTGCATTTAAAATTGCTTAGAATGCTTAAGAAATCATTTGCACTTTATTTGCACCAAAGTGAATTTCATTGCACAAGTATATTGGAAAATGGTTTTGAAAAATTATAAAACGGATGAATTAAATTTAAAATGATATACCATTAGATAAATAAGTGTCTCTAGTTTGTTATGATTCAAACATAACACAATTTTGATATATAGAACTTTTGCTAGAGTCATATTACTACAACATGTTCAAATGTGCGTTTGCTGTAGACCTGTCACATTAGAAAATTTTCAAAAAAAATCATCTTAAGGTTTTTGAGGCTAAATTTTATTACATATGATAGCTTTATGTGTCTACTTTATGTAAAAATTTACGGAGCTGATTTGGAATTTTCTAAAGATATTGAAATTCCCTACAAGCAATAGCGACAAAGCAATCTCTATACCCAAGAGGGGGGGTGAATTGGGTTATCGCTACAAATGCGGAATTATAAAATCTTTACCGATTTTTAGCTCTTATTACCAAGTGGGGACTTAGGGCAATTTTCTCTATTCCAATTAATAGCCTATATGCAAGTTTTCTATTTAATATGTATAAGCATAAATAAACTTGCTATAAACAAAAGTATAGGGAAAGAGAAATACGACACCGAGATTTATAGTGGTTCGACCAAACGTGCCTACGTCCACTCCCCCAAGCCTCGCTTGAAGATTTCCACCAGAATCGAGTTTTCCGTGGTTCACTCGTAACCAAGAGTTTTCCGCAAAGGCGTACTCCGAACCTTTTACAACTTTGAGTTTTGTTCGTAGGCGTACTCACAACCTTTACAACTTACCCAACCAAATGGGATTTCACAAATCGCAAGTGTTTTGATAAAGAAGAATTAAAACACACTTGGGCACCCACAAATAATAAGAAGATTTTGTGAGTTGCAAACCCAAGTGATCTAAGCTCACTACAAAGTGTATGGAAGGTGTAATATGATGTCTCTTAACCAAGGCAAATGAGTTGGGGTCCTATTTATAATAAAATACAAAGCTTTCCCCAACTTACAGCGAGACCGGTAT
Source organism: Zanthoxylum bungeanum (assembly GCA_019454045.1). Taxonomy (NCBI): domain Eukaryota; kingdom Viridiplantae; phylum Streptophyta; class Magnoliopsida; order Sapindales; family Rutaceae; genus Zanthoxylum; species Zanthoxylum bungeanum. Next base: position 23,754 of record SKCR01043197.1, read on the forward strand.
GGAAACCGGTATGGAGACCGGCATGCCGGTCTAGGGCTCCAACGGCTATATTACCTTTGAGAAAGTGTCTGTTAGACCGGTATGGTCCGTGCCGGTTCCAGTGAGTGTGTGCAGTGAGAGCTTGACCGGTATGTAGACCGGTTTAGGTCATGCCGGTTCCAGTGAAGGAACTAGTCATTGGGCTGACCGGTATGGGACCGGTATGGAGACCGGTTTGGAGTATGCCGGTTCCAGTAAGTGTGCAGACCCTAGGAACACCGGTTTAATGACCGGTAAGGGGACCGGTAAGGTCCATGCCGGTTCCAGGAGCTTGCCTTAGTACTAAAATGCAGATGTGAAGGTTTTAAAGCATTTTTCATGATCCTAATGCATCTAAGTGAATGTGCATGATCCCTATGAGCTTAGGCACTTGAATATTACAATTCACATTACAATTTAAATCCTAAGCTAAGACTTCGCAATATATTCTTCAATTTGCCGCAAGTCTTCACATTCTCGCTCTTCACCACATATGCTTCGACACTTTTTGTATTGCTTCATGTTTGCACGTCGAAGACTTCTTTCTCGCGTTGCATCATCAAAACCAATTACAATCGATTATGCGACCAAGTCGCCAACAATCTCCGCCTTTTTGATGATGGCAACTCCTTAAAACTTGTTGCAACTTGTGAGCTTCTTGGAGTCCAAATTTGACAATTTTGCTCCCCCTCAATGTGTGATTGTCTTCAAAATAGCTCTATAAGACTTAGACAAACACATTAGTACATTTACTCCCCCTTAATCCAAGGGTGAGGGTAAAATAAGTTTTAATCTCATTTCTAATGATTTCTCCCCCTTTGACATTATCAAAAAGTGGAGAAGCAAAATTAAGTTCTAAAATGAGATACCAATATATGTGTGCAAAAATGATAAGAAATTTAAAAAATATGCACATTTGGCATTTCCCCTTTTTTTTTGCCATAAAAAATCAAAATTCATGCATAAAAGAGCATTTTTCAAGAGATAGATACTCATGAATACCATTTACAATCTAAGAACAACTTAAGCATGATTTCTTCCCAAATTTGATACCAATTAAAAATATATAAATACATTCCATGATATCAATTAATTAATTATCAAAGTTCATGCATTTCATGATGCCAATTATATTCATATAAGATTATGCCAATGCACATGCATTTCATTTTCAACCAATTAGTTCATATGGCAAGACATATTCAATCAAGTGATCACATATATTACATTTAACTCAATAAATTTCATGTGATACCAATTGAAATAGAATAGGGGTTTAAATATATGATTAAGGTACTTAGTGATATCAAATGAAAAATTGATACCAATAGAAGTTTGAATACTTGCCTAATCATTTTGTATGCTTAAAAGAAATATTAATCAATATGAAATATGCATACATATAGATATTTAGAGGAAACGGTACCAATGTTTCCGTGAATACGGATTTTACCTTTACCGTTGCGATTCCTCATTTCCTTGAGCCTTTGGGATCAATTTTGCAATTCTCTTTAAAGATCCATTCCCAAAGCTCCCCCTACAAATTTATCAAGTACACTTTGGTACCCAAACTTTCTTGGGTCCATTGGGGTTAGTTTTGATTCCTTGAGGAATCCATGCATTCTTATTCACATTTTTATACATGCATTCAAAAATTTTATGTCCCTTTTTGTTACAAGCATGACATGTGACATTTTCATTTATTTCATTCTTAGCATGAGAATAGGATGCCTTAACAAAATAGTTCTTTAAAAATTTTCGTTTAATGTAAGACCTATATCCTAATCCTTCTCTTTTAAATGCACATTTTTGGGATCCAATAAGCATATTAAAATTTTTATGTCCCAATGTGAATTTGCTAAGTATGTTTTGCAAATCTACAATCTTAGTATTTAATAAGATATTTTCATTCAATATAGATTCGCAATCGCATGTCTTAGAGCTAGATGGCATATTTGATATGGCATTTTCAAGTTCTAGCTTTTTAATATTTAAACATGCATTTTCATCATTTAAGCATGCAATTTCTTTTTCATGTTTAGCCTTTAAGCATATCATATCATTATCTAAAACATGAATTTTATCCATACTAGTTGCATGTTCAATTTTAAGTGTAGCATGCTCATTTTTAACTAATTTCAATTTCTTTTTAAGCACATCACACAATTCTTTTAATCCATTAAAGGCATTAAGTAAATCATTATCATATTGAGAATTGTGTACCTCTTCTTCTTCGCTTTCTTCTTCAATTTCAAAGTGGATGTCCTCATCCGTGATAGCCATAAATGCTAGATTTGTTCTTTCTTTAGCTTGAACCTCTTCTTCCTCCTCGGATGAGCTAGAGTCGCTATCACTCCAAGTTGAAGTGGCTTTCATTGCCTTTTTCTTTGTTTTTCCTTTCATTTTTCTCAATGGGCAATCGGTGGCTATATGACCCGGTTTGTTGCATTCATAACAAATAATTTTCTTGTTCTTCCGCGGCCATTGTTCTTCTTTCTTTTCATTTGCCTTTGATTTTCCTTTGAGTTTTGCGGATTTGAGAAGCTCTTTTACTTTATTGGTGATGCTTGCCAATTCATCATCACTATCCTCTTCTTCACTTGAGCTAGAGTCGACTCTCTTTCTTGCTTTTAAGGCCAAGGACTTTCTAGTCTTTTTCTCATCTTCCTCCTTTTTATCCATCTTGATTTCCATTTCATACTCAAGCAATTTGCCGACCAAATCATCCATCTTTAAAGTGTTTATGTCGTTTGCTTCTTTAATGGAGGAGGTGCAGCTTCTATATTCCTTTGGGAGTGATCTCAAAATTTTCTTCACTTGATCGGATGTCTCGATGGCTTTTCCCAAAGAACCCAAATGATTGATGATGATAGTGAACCTTGAAATCATATGATCAATTTCTTCCCCGGATTCCATCTTGAAATTATCCAATTCGCACATGAACCGGTTGATTTTTGATTCCTTCACTTGGCTTGTGCCCATATTGACCATTTCCAAAGATTTCCATAAATCATAAGCATTTTCACACTCCGAAAGTTTACTTATTTGATCTCGATCAATGGCACATAGGAGTTGGTTGAGTGCCTTAGCATTTTGTGAGGCTAGTTTTACATCATCACTATCCCATTCTAGGCTCGGTTTTGGAATATTAACTCCATTGCTATCCTTCTTCATTGGAACTTGTACACCCAGTGTAATCTCCAAATAAGATTGTGAATCACTTGCAAGGAGATAAGTCAACATCCTCTTCTTCCAATAATTGTAGTCCGTTCCGGTGTAAAATGGAGGTCTAGTCGTTGAATATCCCTCGGCAAGATTTGACGATTTGCTTGTAGAAGCCATGATCTATTCTCGGACGGTTAAGTCTTGTGGAGAATACCTCGCTCTGATACCAACTGAAATTCCCTACAAGCAATAGCGACAAAGCAATCTCTATACCCAAGAGGGGGGTGAATTGGGTTATCGCTACAAATGCGGAATTATAAAATCTTTACCAATTTTTAGCTCTTATTACCAAGTGGGGACTTAGGGCAATTTTCTCTATTCCAATTAATAGCCTATATGCAAGTTTTCTATTTAATATGTATAAGCATAAATAAACTTGCTATAAACAAAAGTATAGGGAAAGAGAAATACGACACCGAGATTTATAGTGGTTCGGCCAAACGTGCCTACGTCCACTCCCCCAAGCCTCGCTTGAAGATTTCCACCAGAATCGAGTTTTTCGTGGTTCACTCGTAACCAAGAGTTTTCCGCAAAGGCGTACTCCGAACCTTTTACAACTTTGAGTTTTGTTCGTAGGCGTACTCACAACCTTTACAACTTACCCAACCAAATGGGATTTCACAAATCGCAAGTGTTTTGATAAAGAAGAATTAAAACACACTTGGGCACCCACAAATAATAAGAAGATATTGTGAGTTGCAAACCCAAGTGATCTAAGCTCACTACAAAGTGTATGGAAGGTGTAATATGATGTCTCTTAACCAAGGCAAATGAGTTGGGGTCCTATTTATAATAAAATGCAAAGCTTTCCCCAACTTACAGCGAGACCGGTATGGAAACCGGTATGGAGACCGGCATGCCGGTCTAGGGCTCCAACGGCTATATTACCTTTGAGAAAGTGTCTGTTAGACCGGTATGGAAACCGGTATGGAGACCGGTATGGTCCGTGCCGGTTCCAGTGAGTGTGTGCAGTGAGAGCTTGACCGGTATGTAGACTGGTTTAGGTCATGCCGGTTCCAGTGAAGGAACTAGTCATTGGGCTGACCGGTATGGAGACCGGTTTGGAGTATGCCGGTTCCAGTAAGTGTGCAGACCCTAGGAACACCGGTTTAATGACCGGTAAGGGGACCGGTAAGGTCCATGCCAGTTCCAGTGAGCTTGCCTTAGTACTAAAATGCAGATGTGAAGGTTTTAAAGCATTTTTCATGATCCTAATGCATCTAAGTGAATGTGCATGATCCCTATGAGCTTAGGCACTTAAATATTACAATTCACATTAAAATTTAAATCCTAAGCTAAGACTTCGCAATATATTCTTCAATTTGCCGCAAGTCTTCACATTCTCGCTCTTCACCACATATGCTTCGACACTTTTTGTATTGCTTCGTGTTTGCACGTCGAAGACTTCTTTCTCGCGTTGCATCATCAAAACCAATTACAATCGATTATGCGACCAAGTCGCCAACAGATATGACCAAAATACTGAGTAATGTCAGGTTTGACTAGTCATCAGAAAGTTGCTGAGACAGGCTTACCGGTCCAAACCGGCATACCAGTCCCAGATCAGTATATCAATCATGTAGATCGATATACCGGTCTCAGAACTGAAAAACAGCTATAAACGGCTAGTTTTATGCAAAATCTATAAATTGACTATTTTTCTCACTTCCAATAGATCTCTTACACATATATTGATCCTCTAATCATGTCAAAATATTCTTGAGAGTTTATAAACATCTTCAAATTATTTTCTCTCCAAAATCAAATTTAAAAATCTCATTATTTTACATTTTTATATTTAATTAGCAAGCTTGTTTTTCATTTGGGGGATACACTCACATTCAAATTTTTAGAATCTTTTGTGAGTTCTCAAATAACAATGAGAGTTTTTAAAATCTTCGATATCTTACACTCTCTACATTTGAAAAAAAGTTCATAATTCATCTTCATAATTCATATTAGTGAGTTTTGATACATTTGGGTTGAGAAACTCACATTTTAATCTTCTTTGTCATATTTTGTTAGTACCCAAATTGTGGTTGTAAAAATTTCATCATCAAACACTTGTGGTTGTGGAAATCCCTTGTTGAGCGGGAATACTCAAAAGGTTGATATTGTTGTAAAAAGTTTGGAGTGAGCTTAGGAACAAAACTCTCATTGTAAAGGTTTAAGAGTGAATCTAGGGAAAAATTCTTTGTGTAAAAGTTTGGGGTGAACCTAGGGACAAAACTATTGGTTTGTGAGCGACTCACGGAATACTCTCGGTATAAAGTGTGGATTCACTTTTACATAGTGGAAAACTTCAAGTACGGTTTAGAGGAGTGGACATAGGCATTGTTGGCCGAACCACTATAAATCACAGTGTCAAATTTCTTTATCCATTACTCCTTTTATTTATCACAAGTTTTATTTTATATTTGCATATCACTTAGAAACTTGCCTTTGGTAAAACATATTGATTGAGAAAATTGCATAATAAGCTTAATTGGTAAAACTACTAATAAAGTGGCTTAAAATTGATAAAATTATTAATTTCGTATTATTTTATCACATACCCAATTCATCCCCTGAATATAGAGATTGCTTGTTGTTTGTGTGCTTGTAAGAAATTTCACATAAGTTTAAAGTCAATGTAAAATCCCATTGTATAATTACACCAACCATACTCATGGTCTTTGTTTAATCATCTGATAAGCATTTGGTAATCACATTATTTTATCTTCAATCACGTATATTGACCGCCTTAATTGCAATTTTTTTAATCCATTTTATTGGCAATCGTTGAAATTTTCTTTAATTTAATATATCAATCTCAATTTTACATACATATATACACACACATACATATACATATACATCATGTGTGTGTATGTAGAAATTTTCAACTTTCAGTTGCAAGGGTCCGCACGATTTTTTCATACCGATATACTGTTGAGTATCGATATTTTATCGTAAAAAATTCATGATAAATTACCAATATTTTGTGGTGTATCCGCATGAAAATTTCATCTGATATGTTGAATTTGTCTTTCATTTCATATACCAATCTCAATCTTATGTTGGTAGACTCTTTAATTGTTTATTTATATTTAGAAAAAATCACCAACTAAACCAAATAAATACACACATATAAGTCTTGAGCAACTCTTTACTCGATCTAGATAGTTTTTAAGTATGAATTAGGTCAATGAGCTTCTACATGGTATCATAGTTAGATTCATGTATTAGGGGGCTCACATTACTAGGGTGGTAATGGGCGGGGTATAATATGAGAATGTTAATATCTATACTTGATCCATTCAATCAAGGGGTATGAAAACTTGATCCATAGCATGTCCTAATGTATCGGGCCCCCTCAAACCCATGTGTGGGCCCCCATTCACACATATTTTATCTATATTAGAACGAAATGTGAATATCCGTATCCGATCCGTCCAATTAAATGTAAAAATTATCCCTTTAGCTTCCCCTAATATACCGTAGTAGTAAAAAATTATTCTCTAATCTTTCCCTAATATACGGTAGTAGTATCACTATTAATGATGTCATGCGATGGATTACTTATGTTAGTAAATGTTCATCGATATTACATATATCACTCATGTATGACACCATCAGTAATTTGATATTTTCTTATAGTATAGGGTTGCTTCAAACTTATATTATTAGCACAATAACAATTCGCATCCTCACATACAAACCTGTCTTTTTAGCTGGACTTTATCATGTGATAAGGCAATTTGAGCAAATTCGTACATTAGTTTAACTTTTGATGCCATATAGAATATCATGAGTCTAATTCATATTCATACATAGTATTCTAAGAATGTTCACACGGCAATGGACTAATTATTAATAATTAAACAAATTTTGTTTAATTAATGTAAATTGATTTACATTGACCTTAACTACTCTGATTTTGTAATCTTTCATAGACCTTAGTAATTAAAAGTAATTATATTAAGTAATATTCCTCATGGTCTTTGTTTAAACTTTTGGTAATTACATTCATTTTATCTTCAATCATGTAGATTATTAAATAATAAGTTTTATAAATAATTTAATTAAGTATTTAGCAAATTTAAATTATTAAAGAACCACTCATCAAAAAAATTCATTCATTTTTTAAAATTATTATACCGAATCCGACTAACAATCATTGTTATATGGTAGGCAACCTTGGGAGATGAGATGTTGATACTATCCCAATGGTTTTAATCCATTATTATACCGAAACCGACTAACAATCCTTGTTTGATTGAGGTGTTTTGTTATGAGTATGTTTTGTCTGAGATAGTCCTTATATAATAATTGATGTTTTCAAATATTAATTTTATATATCTGTATATGTACATATCTATTTTTAGGTAAGGTCATGTTGAGAGTATGAGTGCTTTGGTTACTGAGCTATTTAAGTTCACCCCATTTTCCCAAACATCTCAGGTAGTTCGCCAGCGCAGCAGTAACAATACCAAGATTAGACTCGTTTACCACAGCCACCATTCGGGTTGGTCCAGACATTTCTTTTGGCCTTTAAGATAGGAGATTTAGGACAATTTCATGTTTTTCGTAGACTTTTGCTGTAAACATTTATTTTGAGGTTTAATGAATTACATTTTGTGAAACATTAATTTCTTTGCAAATTTAGTTATATTGAATGACATATAGAATGCTCTAGCTGAAATAGTTCAAGGACTCCTTTCTAGGGTTGAGCCCGCTCTAACAAGGGGGTCGTAACATATTTATTATTATTAAATGTAATGAATATATATATGTGTGTGTAATGCACCTAAATCTCATTAATTATTTGATTATTATTGTTAGTTTTGTTGTTGTTGTTGTTGTTATTATTATTATAAAACCTATAAATCATCTAGACTTTTTAAGTGTTCACATTTTGTGAGTTTTTTTGAGTGTTAAGGAATTTATTATGCAAAAGTGTTCTATTATGATGTAGAAGTTCATTGTCAAAATTATACTGAAAAGCTAGCTAAAAAATTGGCGGTGGCCTCAAGTTTTTAAACATAGCCCAAGATTCCTTCTCATCTTAGGGTGTAACACCCCAATTTATTTATACCAATATTTTAATTTATTAAATTAGTTTTATTGGAAATTTAGGAATTAAATTGTTAGGTTTTAAAAGTTGAAATTAAATTTATCAAATGAATAAGTTGAGGGAGGCAAATGATATTTGCCTTGTAGTATATAAAAGAAACACACAAAAACCCTATTTTTCCAGTAGCCTGAGAGAGAGTGAGAGGGAGCAGCAACGTGAGAAAGAAGAAAAAAAATAAAAAAATAAAAAAAGGAAGAAGAAATAAAGTAGGAAAACGAGAGGGAAAAAAAAGGGATGTGTGAGTTTGATTGGAAAATTTCTTAGGTCTTTAGGCTTTATCAAATCAGATGGAAAATTGTCAACAGTTTAGATTTTTGGAATTGGAGTTAGCATTGGGAGATTAAAATGAAAGATAAGAAATAGAGAGGATGGACACCGATTTAAGGTGATCGTGATACCGTAAGCGGGAACGGTCCTGGTGCATAATTCCCTTCTCCGTAGTTAGCTCGCCAGGTGCGTGGATAAGCCTGTAACATTGATGTTTTCCAAGTATATAGTATGTATGTTTTCTTAAATGAATTTTTAAGGTAATGTATTAAATGATTTTCTTTTTAGAAAAGTTTATATTTTGCTATAAAAGTATGGATCGAATATTGATTATGTTGAAATCATGTGTTTGTGATATATGAGAAACTTGCATGATTTGAGATATATGAGCATGTGTTTCCGAAATGATTTTTATGTTAGGATGCACCCCGTGTACTTATATGTGCCAGATTATTTGCCGTGAGACGAGGTCTCATGTTGCCAGTTTTTACTCCGGATGCCAGTTATTGCCGTGGGGATGCCCCTTGTTGCCAGCTTTGCCGTATTGTCACGAGAGTGTGCATATAGATGAATAAACAGCTTTATTATTACAAAGTATTCTTGAGCAGAATGAGATTTATGAGAAATGAGATTTATATGATTTCAAGTAAATGTTTGATATATCGATTTACAACTTATATATTTATTTATATTATGAAAGACTTATTTGATCCGCCTTGTTACTTGTTTATCCATGGCACTAAACTGCGATCCATTGCACTAAGCGTGAGCTTACCCCTTTCTTTAACATTTCAGGTTTAGCAGATTAGTAGATCATTCTTTTTCATCTGTTGTTTTATTATCATTTCTTGACAGTAGAGAAAGGTTGTGCCAACAGTAGAGTGTCTTCGTTATTTTTGGGATCATAGTTTTAGATATGTCATTCTTGAGTATTGTTATTATTTGATTTTAGGCACTGAGCCTACTTTTGATACATGTAGTATTTACATTTCATTATGGATATTTTTAGGTGTAATGATGTGTTTTGATTTTAACGACAATTATGTGTTATTTATGATATTACGAACATGATTGGATAAATCCGGGAAAGTTCGGAGGGTTCAGAATCATTCCGTTGCGTGTGCGGAAACTTTTTCGGAAGATTTTCCAAAAATACGTAAACCGTGAATTTAAGTTAACTGACCACTTGGAATAGTTTATAACGATGTTTTAAGGTTACTGAAACTGAAAGTATTGAAAATGGACTTGATTTGGTTATACCAGAAAGATCCGGGATTTTGTCGTAGTTTAGTCGAGAACTCCGTAAGTTATGATCCTAACGGCTTTTCGCTATTTGTTTTGGCAGACTTGACTAGAACCTGGAGTGCTCGCTAAGTCAGGTAAGTAACCCATGCGATGAGAACTTGAATTGGTGAATTCGTGTTCTAATTTATATATAAAGAAGATTGACATGTTAGGATAAAAATGGGGATAATTATGAGATGACTTTTGGTACGAGATTAAGTATGGTTATGATAATCAACCACCACAGGTATGGATTTATGTATTGTTATGATATGAAGTGAAATGATTAATGACATTGATGCCTATTGATGTATGTAAGAGTATGAACATGTAATGGTATGTATGTGTATATGTAAATGAACAAGTATATGTATAAGCATGGGTACATGTATTTGAATATGCATGAGATGATAAGTATGATTTGAGTGTATAAGATCGGTAAAAAGAACAATTTTTGATTTTTGAATTTGTTTTAGCACGTGAAGATGTGCGTTATTGGAGTAAGTTTGTTAATGACTAGTGCATACAATATAACTATATAGAGGTTGGGTTGATATAAGCTAAGCCTTTCTTTAGTAATAGAAGTACATGATTAATAGGATACGTATATGAAAGGAAATGTATATTTGGTAAGACATTGTATCAATGTCTTCAGATAAGAATTCTGAAATGGATTATATTTGATTGATAAGGAAATGATACGAGGACTGTTAAAGGCTATGGTATTCGAATCTGAAGTAATGTGTTTATTTGTATGCTTGATGTATGTAAAACAGTGTTTTCTATGTATGTGCGTGTGTATGAAAAATCATATGATAGTTTGTGTTACGTGATATGTGCGTATGTGTTGTTTGAGTTATGTGTTCTTTGATGTGTTGATTGTTGTGAATATTTCGCTGTCTGTTACACGATGTTTGTATGTATGTTTGAGTGCATGGGTATGTATATATATATTGTGGATGCTGGTTTTCGCCCGAGGTCCACAATCGAGAATTTGTAGGTTGGGGGCATTAACGATCCTGCAAAACAAAGGTAGAGTGAGCGTGGAGGTTACTGCCCACCGGTGTGGTGGGTGCCGTAGGCACTCCGACGCTCAAGTCAGTGATGAAGACGAGCTGTAAGTAATGGAAGAGCAAGGCTAGAGACTACCTTGATCCCCGTGGATTGCCGTGTGGGCTATGGGTCGGAGGTTCTGAGGGCTCTGGTGAGAATGATTAAGCTTTAGGTTGTTATACTTTTTGTCCCCCCTTTCTCTTCTGGATCTCGGTTCCTTTTATAGGCTATTTGAGGTGAGATTCATGAATGCGTTAATTGACATACGTTTTGTGTGTTGGTAACGGTCGTGTCATGAATGAGTATTATGGGCAGTCATGAAGACTGAAAACGGCTGGGTTATGAGTGGTATTTATGAGTCTAAGCGTTTCGTGGGCTGGCGTATGGTGTTTCTCCGAGCCTGGGCCTGCACAATATATTTGGGTTCGGTTAGGGGGTTTCGGGGGTGCATTTAGCAGTGGGCATGAGGCGAAAGGTCGAAATTAACCTTGGACCAAATTTGGCCCGTACATTTATATATATATATATATATATATATATATATATATATATATATATATATATATATATATATAAGTAGAGCATGGAAAATTGATGACTTTAAACTCGCATTGATTTAATAGTTCATATATATTTGGATAGTGAATGTTATAATATGTTTGACATATATGTTTTGGTTGTGCATGGTTACTTACTGAGTTTTAAAATTCACATCAAACCAGTTTGCTAGTTTTACATGTTGGCTTCAATCACATCAGCTTTGGAAGTCATGTTCGAGACATGGATCACCCAAGCGGCAGTCACCCTCGCAAGTGTCATGGGAAAAGTTTTAGAAGATTAGAATTTTTGAATTATTGTTTTATTTATCGTGCTAAGCACATGATTTGTATAAATATATATATATATATATATATATACACACACACGAGCGCTCGCAATGCACCTAAGTATCATTAATTATTTGATTATTATTGTTGGTTTTGTTGTTGTTGTTGTTGTTGTTGTTATTATTATTATTATAATGCCTAAGAATCATTTGGATTTTTTAAGTGTTCACATTTTGTGAGTTTTTTTTATTGTTAAGAATTTATTATGTAAAAGTGGCCACATTTGCATAAATTTTGTTCTATTATGATGTTGAAGTTCATTGTAAAAATTATACTGAAAAGCTAGCTAAAAAATTGGCGGTTGCCTCGAGTTTTTAAACATCTCATCTTGGGGGATATTTTTCGTTCGCCACAGATCTTGCCAAATAATACCTATATCTTTCTGACATTTCTTTATTTATAATTCTACGTGTTACATTACTTGTTTATATTATTGAGTTTCTAGTTGTATTATGATTGGTTAGATATTAGTTTTTGTTGTGATTCACCGATCACTTTAGAGTGTGTTTGAGGAAAAACCGAATTGTAATTTTATTACTACAAGAATAAAATTCAAGTTTACAACTAGAAACTTAACAAAAAACTTCACACACTCTCAAGCTCACTACTTGGAGCTTACACACACTTTGGGATGCATTTCTAATGGTTTTAGGGCTCAATTTATAGCTGCCAAAACGTGTGCACTGTAGCACACATTTTGACAGCTTTGCCAATCATTCACAGCATGCTGCACAGCTTGCTCCTTTGCTTTCGGCGCCAACTGCATGCCAGTTGCATGCACTCTGTTTTTCAACAAATCTCCCCCTCGGTGAAGATTTCTCCAAAATCTGAGCCGACCATTAATCATCAAAATCGGATCCTTCAAAGGATCCTCCCCTGGCTGCATCTGTATGACTGCCTACGTACCCTGAGTTGGGATCAAGCCAATCGTAGTTCTCTGTATCTGAAAACAATCATCATCTGACAGCTATCCTGGTTATGTCTCTGCACAACTCTAGCTTGTCCCGATCATCGTTCCTTTGTTGACATGTCGGCTGTGTCTCTGCACAGCACACTTCACTGCATCTCTGTACAGTATTATCCTGCTATGTCTCTGCATAGTATAATCCACTGTGTCTCTGCACAGTAATCTTCTGTTGTGTCTCTGCACAGTTTTGCTGCCATGTTTCTTCACCCATTTGTTCCTCAATGCCTTTTTGCCTTTGGGAAACTCTCTGGCTCCCTCACATCAATAAGCAGAATATATTCGGATCCCGGATATCTGGTTGATAGAATCCTGCCTCGCTCAGATCTTTTTGTCTGAGGTCCACTGGTTTCAGGAGGTCTATCATCACCCATCTCTGTGAATGATCTTGCAGCTTCTAGTGGAGTGGGTTGCGGCTCCCCCTGCTCAACACTTTCTTCTGTTATCTCCGATGAAACAGGCTGTGCTCCCCCTGCTCAACATCTCTATCTGCCTCATCTGGTTCTGCTTCTGGAATTTCCTCGTGCACCCTATCTGTGGCCAATTGTGCTGGTGCTCGGTCTGGATTTCTGTTGGCACTGGAATTGGAAGACATTCTGGGCATTTCAATGTCTTCAATTGTTTGGTCATCAAGAAACTCTACTTCCTGGCTTCTGATGACCATCTTCACCTTCGGATCCCATAGTCTGTATCCAAATTCTTCATCTCCATGGCCTAGGAATATACATGGAGTTGTCCTTGCATCGAGCTTCTCCCTGAGCTCATTGGATACATATACAACGGCTAAACAACCGAATACTCTAGGGTGAGTATAGGAGGGATTCTTACCAGACCACACTTTTTTCCGGAATCTCCAAGTTCAACGGTTCAGTTGGTGATCTGTTGATCAGGTAACAGGCAGCACGAACAGCTTCTCCCCAGAATGGCTTTGGCAGCTTAGCCATACTGATCATTCCTCTGACTTTCTCCATAATGGTGCAGTTCATTCTCGCAGCGACACCATTATGTTGTGGTGTGTGTGTAACAGTTCTCTCATGTCGAATCCGTGTCTCCAGCAGTAGGCTTCGAACTCTCTGGAACTGTACTTGCCTCCATCGTCTGTGCGAAGGCACTTCAGCTTCTTCCATGTTTCATGCTCTACCATGGCGTGGAACAACTTGAACTGATCTAGGACCTGATCCTTCGTTTTGAGGAAATACACCCAGATTTTCCGAGAAGCATCATCAATAAAAGTCAGAAAAATATTTGTTACCTCCCAATGAATCAACCTCTAAGGGACCACAAACATCAGAGTGCACCAGACTGAGCAACTCTGATCTTCTCTCTGAAGAGAAATCAAATGAGACTCTGCGTTGCTTACCAATTGAGTAGTGGTTGCAAGGACCTCGTGCAGCATCCTTAGTAAGCTCCTTCTTGTTCAGGGTAGACAACCATCTCCCACTCATGTGTCCGAGTCTCTGGTTCCACAGATTTTGAGAAGCCTCTTTTTCAGCTACATTAAGGCTGTCTGCACAAATCTTCACATGAGTCTTGTATAGTGCGCCGCAAGCATGTCCTCCGGCGACAACCATGACACCTTTCGTCATTCTCCATGTGCCATTTCTGAAGTGATTTTCATAGCCCTGTTTGTCAAGAGCTATCCCCGAGAGTACATTCAGCCGAAGTTCTGGAACATGCAGGACATCCTTCAAGGTCAATGTACACCCGACATTTGTCCGCAACTGAATATCACCAATTCCTACTATCCTAGAGGAACTGATATTTCCCATCTTCACTGCTCCAAAGTCTCCTGTTTTGTATGTTGTGAAGAAATCCCTGTGAGGAGTGACGTGGTAGGATGCTGCAGTATCTACCACCCACTCAACATCTTGGGTTGCGTTGTGAAGGCATGTCTCTTCTATATGGAGCATATTGCTACATCTGCTTGGACAACGACCAGTGTCTCTCCTTCGTCATTCTTCGGCTGGTGATTGCCTTCTCTCTGCTCTCGTTGCAGTTTTCGGCAATTCTTCTTTAGGTGGCCTACAATGCCACAATGGTAGCACTTATAGGTAGGTTTCCTTCCATCTGAGGATCTACCCCTGGTTGTGCTTCTGCCTCTCTTTTCGTCTCTTCCTTGATGTCTTCCTCGAGTCTCTGTGACGAAGGCTTCTGTCTGTTCTGAGCCAACATCTTTTCTCCTGGACTCCTCATTCGACAGAGCATCTTTTACCATAGGCATGGTAACTTTACCTCCTGGAGCGGAATTGCTGAGAGCAACCACCAATGTCTCCCAGCTATCAGGAAGGGAACTGAGTAGTAAGAGGGCTTGAACTTCATCTCTCAGCTGCATGTCTACTGCAGACAACTGGTTCACCAGGCTCTGGAACTCGTTGGTGTGTTCTGCAACGGAAGTTCCACTCCGTAGCTTCAGGTTCACCAAACGCCTCATTAACAAGGCTTTATTCCGAGCTGTCTTGGCCTGGAACATGTCTTCCAGCTTTATCCACATCCCGTAGGCATCTGAATCCTGTGCTACGTGGTGGAAGACACTGTGACCGATCCACTGCCTAATCTGACCCAGGGTTCTGTTGTTGAGTTTGTTCCAGTCATACTCCTTAACAGACTCTGGTTTCACTCCCTTCAACTCGATGACATCAAACAGATCTTTACAATGTAAAAAATCTATCATCCTAGGTCTCCAGAGGGAGTAATTAGTAGCAGCCAATTTAATCATTGCACTAGAATGAGAATCCTTCATCTCCATTTTAAGTTTTAAAGTTTAAAATGAGAATACACTAAAATAGGGGCTGAATTTCACAAATCCGAGGTCACCGTTGCGTCCGGAACGGTCGAAAATGGTGGAATAGACACTTCTTTGGTCTAAATCCGACACATGAGCTGATTTGTAAATTCCTAAAAGTTCTGGGGCAAAACTGTAAATTTCAAAACTTCAGGGGGCTAAATGAAATTTATCAGGATGCTGACGTGGCAAGGTGTGACCGGTTTGCTGACGTGGCAGACACGTGGCGGCTGACGTGGCGGCTGACGTGTCTACTGACTGGGTGCTGACTGTGCGCTGACTGGGCGTGACGTGGCGCTGACGTGGCGGCCACGCGGATCGTCTTCAACCTTCGTCTGGCGCGTGTTGCACGTGGAGCGACTGGAGGCGCGTGGAGATCTCTCTGCCTGGCGCGTGCGGGCTCCCTAGACCTCCGTTTGATCGCCGGAAAATACCACCGTGCTCGTCTCGACGTGAACTAGCTGATGGTATGCTCAAAGTTGATTTTTGACAACTTTGCCGGAACCCGAATTTTCCGAACCGAGTTTCGTTCTTCGGTTTTTCGACCCCAAAGAAGAACCAAAGCTCTGATACCATTTGTTGTAATTCACCGATCACTTTAGAGTGTGTTTGAGGAAAAACCGAATTGTAATTTTATTACTGCAAGAATAAAATTCAAGTTTACAACTAGAAACTTAACAAAAAACCTCACACACTCTCAAGCTCACTACTTGGAGCTTACACACACTTTGGGATGCATTTCTAATGGTTTTAGGGCTCAATTTATAGCTGCCAAAACGTGTGCACTGTAGCACACGTTTTGACAGCTTTGCCAATCATTCACAGCATGCTGCACAGCTTGCTCCTTTGCTTTCGGCGCCAACTGCATGCCAGTTGCATGCACTCTGTTTTCAACAGTTTTACTAGCTCTATGCAGGGTAATAAAGGCATGGATAAGTTTATGAAAAGACAAACTTTCATCTTTATTTATAATCAGGCATTGCCTGAACACACTTGTAAAGAAAACAAAACAACAAGAGCAAATGCAAGCTTGCATAATATAATACAAGCTTTTTTATTTTAATTCATGACGAGGACAGCGTGCATCCAAAGAAACACAGCCATAATTATTTGATTCAAAACATAAACGGAAAATGATTGGGAAAGGACGATTAATTGCTGCTGTCTCCCCGAAAGTCTGAACTTTGAAGCGATCAGTGCAAATCATGAAGATACATTAATTATGTGTTGGCCCTGATCATTGAAACGACCAGGAATTGCACTTCAACAATTAGAGTTTCAGTCCTTGAAAGGTATCCCTTGGTGTTGTCATACAGATCATCCATGGTTAAAAATTTTGAAGATTCTTTTTCGGCAGCCGAGTTAAAAAAATTCTTGACTGGAAGAAAATAAAATTTAATTTATGTTAGCACTTGTTCAAGGCTTAAAAGAAACCCGAATTTAAAAAAAAAAATTAAAATTAAAATTAGAAATCTAAGTATAAAATATGAAGTTGAAAAGTACTGACTTGTTTGTTCAACGCCAGTTTTATTACGGCTGTGTTGGTTGGGTACTTTGAGCTTAAATTCTGCATAAACTGGTTTTTTAGGTGAAACTCTTTGATAATCAACCAGCTTTAAAGAAACAGTGAGATAGCTTCCTTTATCAGCTCCAGATCCTGCCGGATAAACCACTAATTGCCTACAACAAATATAATTAATTAACCAAGTGTTATGTATTATAAATCAAAGAGGATTAATGAAAGGTAGTTACCAGTTTCTCTCTCCAACAGTGAACTCATTTGAATACTGAACCGTATTACCTACACCACCGAAAGATGGGATGGACCAACTAAAAGTTCCATCAGCAGGTTCATTGACCAAGGAAAGAATTTCCTCAGTGCCAGTTGGTTTAACAACGTAAACCTCAGCACCGAATGCACATGTATCATCAACAAGGTACCCATTTGAAGGTTCATTAAAAGTTGCAAGGGCAAGAAATTTGCCGAAACCCCATTCACTCTTGAGCCTATCAAAACGCCTCATTGGAGATTTAGCATCCTGTACTACCAAGTATTGGTTTGTTATTTGATCATACACAAACAATTTGTAGTAGACATTGACATTCCAAGTACCATTAGGATGGGGATTGGAGTCGTCTATTTTCAGGTAAAGGGAAAGATGGTCCTTCCCATCACTCTTTCTATTTCCATTGGGATAGAAAACCAATCTCCTGCCAATCAATTAGAATAAATAATTATTACCAAATGTATTCATTGATTATCAATATGTATTCATTTTTCATTATAAATGGATGGACGTACCAATTGTAGCCCCCGGACTTGAAAACACCAGATTCAAATTTTTCGACGGTTGAATCTGATAGCAGCTTGAATGACTCTACTTTCAGTGAGTAGTCAGCTGGGGGAAGACTCCTCTTCTCCCTCAAAATTGCTGAAATTTACGGAAAATATATAGCAATAACTTAGCATTCATTATAACACAAAGTAAGATTTAATTGTAAAATAAGAATTCAACTTCATAAAGTAAGCTGATTTAATGAGTTAATATACACACAGTTGTCGGCGCCAGACATTGTATAGAATTTCCGGAAAGAGCTGCAAGGAATGGATGAAATCAAAAGGCAATTCGATGAAATTAGCTTTTGATGGATATCCAAGGAGTAGCTACTAAAGGCCATTTATATGCACATTTAATGAATTAAAAAAGACTAGAAGGCGAAGCAAGTCTTTCTTCATGAAAAAATATCCACATATACCAAGTCTGATTTATTGTTTCGGTGGGCCAAGGGTCGTCGGATTCTATTTCATAGTCTTTTAATATCAATGGTAAGTTCTCAGTTAGAAAATACTCAGCTATTTTATTTTCAAGTTCTTATAATCTCCAACCATGACGTTTAGAATTTATACGGAAAAATATTGCTCCTAAAAGAGTGCAAGTCTTTTTCGTAGAGGTACTCAACTTACCTACTCTCTCTACAATATTGATATGGAAACATCGAACTATTTTCTTATATCTTGTTCATTTTCTTGGAAAGTATGGTCATGTTTATTCAATTGGTTTGGGGTTGCCTGGGTGTCCCCCGGCTGTCCCAATAAGTTTATTTCATCTTGGCGATTTTTGGGAACTAATGGTAGATTAATCGATTTTTTGGATTGTCTTTTCATGACTTTGTGGGTGTTTTTGGCTGGAAAGGAATTAAAAATCATTCAACAGTTCTTGTTCATGTCACTATCCCACTCTGAATTACAATGCTCAACATATATATATATATATATATATATATGATCTTCATGATTCATCTCAAAAGAATCATCCACAATAATATTATTGTTGATGGTGTTTTCAAGCACTATGTTATTTAAACAGCACGACATGGGTAAAAAAGTAATTCACTTCTCAGTCAAGATTATTAATGTAATACCACGTGCCAAAAAAAAAAAAAAAATTTCTTTTGAAAGTTTTTAAAAGGGGACAGAGGGAGACGCTTACGAAGAGAGCAGAAAAGCAAAAGTTTCTCTCTCCTATTATTTCTTTTTCTCTCCCTTTGCCAAATCTTTAAACTGCCGCCACCGCTCCTCCGCCGATCAGACGCCGCCACGCGTCGGACCCCCGAGTAGCCGCCGACGTCAGCTTTCCATAGCCGCCGAGATCGACGCCATCGGACCCCGGACGCACCTCCACGCGCTGCCTGAAGGGAGCGACTCGTCGCCGTCGTTTCTGCATTTTCCGGCCGCCTCCGATCACCTTTGACGGCCACCTCCGGCGAGTGGGCACTTTTCAGGCCGAGATCTTTCCAACGCCGGTGGTCACTTCCCGATCCGACATCGTTTGGGTTGTTTTCCGTTTTATATCTACCGGTAATTCGGGATTTGTACTGGAAGTTGAGATCCGACCGTTGGATCGGCAATCCGATTGCACCAGATTGTTGCTCTCGATTATACGAGAGTTTTGGTATATATTTTCACCGTCGAAAGTATCTGGTTGTGGGACCCAATTTTTGGTGGAGGGGCCCAATCTTCGTTGTGGGGCCCGCTTGCCTCGTTGATCGTTTCAGCAAGTTCCGAAGCCGTCGCTGTGATTCTTGAGATATTGGCTAACTAGTGGATCTTTCTTTGAGAGATTTGGAGATCGTTGGAGCTCGATTCTTGGCGAGGATATAGTTTTATTCAGAGCTTTTGCATGGATAGAGGTAAGTACACTCTGTGGTGATTCTCTTAACATATTGTTTGATGTTTGATGGTTGTTGTGAGAGTCGGTATATATAATATAATGGTATATTATATATATATATATTTATATTATATATATATATTGTGGAGATATAATATTGAGATATTGAAAGTATGATAATATGAGATCATAATTATTGAGATGAGATTTGTGGATTGGATGTGAGATGTGATTGTATGGATTATGTGTGTTGTTGTGATATGCTGCCGGGTTTGGTATAATAGTGGTCGGATTTGAGATGAGATGAGATGTGATGATACATCAGATGAGATGAGATGTGATGATACATCAGATGAGATGAGATGATAGAAAACCTTGGGAGCTGTCATTGAGGACTCTTCCATTGGTTTTGATTTGGGGGAGTACGGGGGCTTCCTCATTGAGTACATTTTACTCACATTTTACGAGTTGATATGGTTGGAAACCTGGAAGTTGTCATTGAGGACTCTTCCATTGGTTTTGATATGGGGGAGTACGGGGGCTTCCTCATTGAGTATATTTAAATCCTCTGTTATACTAGACCCGGAGTAGCAGCCATGTTTGATGGATGTTTGTATTGTTGTGGGATGATTGTTGTGATGACATTATAATATATGTTATTTTCATATATGTATTATAATATATATATATATATATATATATATATATATATATATATATATTATACATATATATTTATATATGTTCGTTGGAGAATTTATTAAGTAATCAGTAGCATGAGAACATAATGGTGAATACTATTTGAGATATAATTTGTATATTCGTACTATGAATTGAAATATTGAGTACTATGTGATTTTGAGATGAGTTGATGGATGTAATGAGATGAGATGTGTTGTTGTGAGTATGTTCTGCCTGAGATAGCTGTTATATATCTAAACTGATATTTTCATATATATATATATATTCCTATTTTGTTGGTGAGGTCATGTTGAGAGAATGAGTGTTTACTTGCTGAGCTTTTTAAGCTCATTCCCCTCTTCCCCCAACATTTCAGGTAGTTCGCGAGAATAGCAGGAGCAATACCAGATTTGGATCCACGTGCCACAGTTGTATTTTCGGGTTGGTCCAGACATTTGAGTCGTCATTTGCATTTTGATCGAGTCTTGTGTTGTAAACCATAAAGGTTGTGTATACTTTATGAGTTTGTAATTTGTGATTATATATTATTGTGTATTTTAAATTGGTTGATTTGGCATATAGAGTGCTCGAGCTGAAGTTGATCGCGGACCTCTTTCTAGGGTTGGGCCCGCCCTAGGGAGGGGGTCGTGACAGATTTGGTATCAGAGCTTAGGGTTTTAGGTTCTGTAGACACGTTGCATTAGATGAGGGTATTAAAAGGGTAGTTTTGTGTCTGTAGAAAATGTCTGGACGTGGCCGTGGTACTGGTACTCAACGTGGAGAGGGATAGTTTGACGATACCCGAGAATGACGTGTAATAGTGTAGAGAGACCTCACACTCAGCCGATAAATTTTGATTTTGTTATAACTTATTTGGTGTTCATCCGATTGTTGAGGATAACAAGGAGTTTAGACTTATACCATCAGTAGTTTCGACAATTGCCCTTTTCGCTATTTCCGTAGTTGTATCCGACGTGATTTCTACAGTGGTACCTAATGTGAATTTGCTGTCGTAGTTATAACATCGTCGTGAGTGAGTAAGTCGAAGACATTAGAATTTTGGTGTTTGAGAAAGAAGGAATAAGAGTTTATTGACACTTTTGTTTAAGCAAACAAATGCTATAATACCAAGCAGTAACAAAATATAAGATTTATGATTACATTATGGAATATAACAACTTGGTTGTGTTGCAAGGACAGGATCATCTTCGAATTGGTAATCTTCTCATTGGCGTTTCGCACGTAGAGACATTGGAATGAGGCCGTCGATGACTTGAATTTCGAGACTGTCGGGAAACTTGATTTTATTGTAACCTTGGACGATACTTATAGATGACTCTTCGATAGTAGTGAAGAGTTGCCAAGCTCTATCATTGGTATTGCTTTCTAGGCTTCGACAGACTGAGTCTGCGGAGAGAGCTCTAAGATCACAGGATTGATGAAAGGTAATATCTGCTGGGAAAATATCATCGTAATCATAGTAAGCTCTAAGCTTCGGTCTATATGGCCAACTAATGAGTCTCCAATTAGTGAGTTGACGTGATGGTATGATTCTTATAAGATGAATTGGGTGGTAAACGATTGAATAGTCATCTGACCATTCTGGAGTAATGGTTTCGATCCAGACAGTAATACTTTTGTGTCGTGTGTACCATCGATGTAAAATATTACTGATGAAGGGAGGAAGCTCACTTAGGCTGGCTTCTGAGATACCAGGATAGTTGGGATGGATTGGACTTGGTCCAAGAATAAATCCATTTAGGAAACCAAGTTCAAATAAGGTGCCGAGACTCCACTGGCAATGATTGAAGAAATCCTGACTGTTGATGAAAATCGTGGAGTGGAATCTATGATATCCACAGTGAACAATCGCAGAATTATTTTTGTATTGGATTAAACCATTTGTTTTTCCATTCCAAATGGTTCTAAGAATGTAACACCACCTCATGAAGTTGGTAGGAACTCTTGCCACGATATCTATTGCAACCTCTTTGGGTAAAAGAGCGGAAGGAGCTTCATTGAGACAATCGTAGATGTCTCTCCATAGGTCTCGAACATAATTAGAGTCTATAATTGCACGATCAGTGACTGGCCATTTGCAAAGCTTTTGGTATATCACCTTAGCTCTAGCAGATTTTGAACAGGGATTAGGATTGGTAGAGGAGGATGCCATGAAAGAAATTTGAGTAATTCCATAAGAACTTATGCATTTCTTTATAGGGGTGATAGCAATAATTTCTTCGTGAAAAGATGTTTTCACAGTATCCATGCATAATTGGAAGGGATAATAATTGTCGTGATGATTAGATGTAAAGCATATGTATGAGGGACATGCAAATCCTCTTTTCGGTAGTGGGAATCTTAAGGTGGTGGATTTTGCGAAAAATTGCTAAAAACTCTTTACAGTTGTTGTCTGAGCGGGACCCTTAGGTGGAGCCTTTTTCCTTTGGAGACAAGATAGTTGGTTCGTATGTTATAGCACAGGTTAGAATAATGATAATAATTGAGGGCATTATTCATATGATGGTGAGTGTGAGATGTATAATGATCGATAGAGTTGAAATATGTTTCCATTCAGAAATATCTGAATTTTTGTGATAGATACGTTGGATGGAGTTTCTAAGTAACTGTGGTTGTACTACTGATTAGTATTCAGAAAAGATTAATGAAGTTACTGATACACCGAGTAGGAAGAATGTGATTGATTTTTGAGAGTTGGACAGAGAATTTTTGAGGAGATGATATTGGTAAGTTTGACTTTTGGAATGTTCGATAGTGGGAGTATTCTGGTTAATATGAAGGTTCGACACACTATTAGATAGATTTATTATAGCACAAGCGATTTAACCAATGTGGTAAAGGGAGAATAGATATTGGAATGAATGAGATTACTACTTTCAGATTGAGTTCAGGGAATGTATAATTATTAATGATAAGTCGTGATACCATATATGAGAAAGCTCAAGTGGGAGATCTGGGGTGAGACGTATGATGATCCTTATTACATGAAAACTGAGAGCACTAAGATGTATCAAGAGAAGACTTAATGGTGGTTGGAATGAAGAGAGAGATTTAAATGTTTATACCTCGGTGTTTAGTTTGTCAGTAGGATAAGGAGAGCGTCAGCATCCAGTTGGATTACTCCAGTCTTCACCTAGACCTGAGTGGCCATGGAAAATATCGTGATGGATTTTGTGGTATGGTTGTCGAGGACGCGGTATGGTTATGATGCAATTTGTGTAATGGGGAATCGATTGTATAGGTCCGCTCATTTTTTTTAGCGATTCGAGTTACGTGGGAACCAGGGAGACTAATGATTTTTAGTTGTGGAGCAGAATGTACGATTTCATAGTGTACCATAACGATTGTATTAGATAGAGTTGTCGGATTTACCTTTCAATTTTGACAGAATTTCTTGAAGACTATAGGATCGAAGATTTCTACGAGCACCTCATTCCACCATCGGACTGATGATTAGTCAGAGTGGACTATTCAAACATTAGATGATTTGCTGAGATCGTGTGTTTTGACATAATGGAAGTTGGCGTGAACATTTGTATTTGATCGAGTTTGCCTATAACTATAGCTTTTTGACTAGAATCGACATGACTTCATTTAAGGCTTTACGAGAGAGGCGATTTAGGATTTTTGTTTATTGGAGTGAGATTGGAGACAGACAGATTCATGGCTCAGACTTGGTAGATTGATGACTAATAAGATCAGGTTGATTCGAGTGAGACTGATGGTTGAGTAGAACGATAAAAGAGTTTGGTAAACAGTAGGGGGTATGACCTTGAGTTCCAAGTTGGAGATATAGTATTTTGAAAGTTTTCTTATTAGAAGGGAGGATTGAGTTTTGTCTGGAAGAGGAAGTTTTCGCCGAGCTGTATTGGTTCTTTTGAAATTTTGGAGAAAGTGTGAAAAGTGGCGTATCATATAGCATTACCATTGGTATTAGAAAGGGATTCATAAAGTGATTCGTATATTCGTTCTAACGAAGTTCGTACCAGACTATCGTCACCTTTTAGAAAGTTAACCGTTGTGCCTGAGCAAGAGATTGACATACGAAGATCAGCCCGTGGAGATCAGAGATCAAAAGATTCGAGAGTTGAGATCCAGATGTATTTCTTTTTGAAAGGTTTTGTGGTCTAATCATCACATTCAGGATGCGATTTGGGAAGTGGATCAGGATTTGAAGGAAAAATATCCAGAACTATTTGAGGATTTAGAAATTTCGGGGACGAAATTTTTGTAAGGTGGGTAGATTGTAATACCACGTGCCAAAAAAAAAAAAAAATTCTTTTGAAAGTTTTTAAAAGGGGACAGAGGGAGACGCTTACGAAGAGAGCAGAAAAGCAAAAGTTTCTCTCTCCTATTATTTCTTTTTCTCTCCCTTTGCCAAATCTTTAAACTGCCGCCACCGCTCCTCCGCCGATCAGACGCCGCCACGCGTCGGACCCCCGAGTAGCCGCCGACGTCAGCTTTCCATAGCCGCCGAGATCGACGCCATCGGACCCCGGACGCACCTCCACGCGCTGCCTGAAGGGAGCGACTCGTCGCCGTCGTTTCTGCATTTTCCGGCCGCCTCCGATCACCTTTGACGGCCACCTCCGGCGAGTGGGCACTTTTCAGGCCGAGATCTTTCCAACGCCGGTGGTCACTTCCCGATCCGACATCGTTTGGGTTGTTTTCCGTTTTATATCTACCGGTAATTCGGGATTTGTACTGGAAGTTGAGATCCGACCGTTGGATCGGCAATCCGATTGCACCAGATTGTTGCTCTCGATTATACGAGAGTTTTGGTATATATTTTCACACCGAAAAGTATCTGGTTGTGGGACCCAATTTTTGGTGGAGGGGCCCAATCTTCGTTGTGGGGCCCGCTTGCCTCGTTGATCGTTTCAGCAAGTTTCGAAGCCGTCGCTGTGATTCTTGAGATATTGGCTAACTAGTGGATCTTTCTTTGAGAGATTTGGAGATCGTTGGAGCTCGATTCTTGGCGAGGATATAGATTTATTCAGAGCTTTTGCATGGATAGAGGTAAGTACACTCTGTGGTGATTCTCTTAACATATTGTTTGATGTTTGATGGTTGTTGTGAGAGTCGGTATATATAAATATAATGGTATATTATATATATATATATATTTATATTATATATATATATATTGTGGAGATATAATATTGAGATATTGAAAGTATGATAATATGAGATCATAATTATTGAGATGAGATTTGTGGATTGGATGTGAGATGTGATTGTATGGATTATGTGTGTTGTTGTGATATGCTGCCGGGTTTGGTATAATAGTGGTCGGATTTGAGATGAGATGAGATGTGATGATACATCAGATGAGATGAGATGTGATGATACATCAGATGAGATGAGATGATAGAAAACCTTGGGATCTGTCATTGAGGACTCTTCCATTGGTTTTGATTTGGGGAAGTACGGGGGCTTCCTCATTGAGTACATTTTACTCACATTTTACGAGTTGATATGGTTGGAAACCTTGGAAGTTGTCATTGAGGACTCTTCCATTGGTTTTGATATGGGGGAGTACGGGGGCTTCCTCATTGAGTATATTTAAATCCTCTGTTATACTAGACCCGGAGTAGCAGCCATGTTTGATGGATGTTTGTATTGTTGTGGGATGATTGTTGTGATGACATTATAATATATGTTATTTTCATATATTGTATTATAATATAATATATATATATATATATATATATACATATATATTATATATGTTCGTTGGAGAATTTATTAAGTAATCAGTAGCATGAGAACATAATGGTGAATACTAATTTGAGATATAATTTGTATATTCGTACTATGAATTGAAATATTGAGTACTATGTGATTTTGAGATGAGTTGATGGATGTAATGAGATGAGATGTGTTGTTGTGAGTATGTTCTGCCTGAGATAGCTGTTATATATCTAAACTGATATTTTCATATATATATATATATATATATTCCTATTTTGTTGGTGAGGTCATGTTGAGAGAATGAGTGTTTACTTGCTGAGCTTTTTAAGCTCATTCCCCTCTTCCCCCAAACATTTCAGGTAGTTCGCGAGAATAGCAGGAGCAATACCAGATTTGGATCCACGTGCCACAGTTGTATTTTCGGGTTGGTCCAGACATTTGAGTCGTCATTTGCATTTTGATCGAGTCTTGTGTTGTAAATCATAAAGGTTGTGTATACTTTATGAGTTTGTAATTTGTGATATATATTATTTGTGTATTTTAAATTGGTTGATTTGGCATATAGAGTGCTCAAGCTGAAGTTGATCGCGGACCTCTTTCTAGGGTTGGGCCCGCCCTAGGGAGGGGGTCGTGACATTTTGTCTAAATCTTAATATTAAAGAAAGATGCACATGTTGAGGTACATGGAGTTGGCATCATCAAAAAGTGAGAGAATGTCAGAATCATGATTTTAATGATCTCAATGAAGCAAAATGCTCAAGGATAAGAAGCTCAAAGAGACATGAAGACTTTGGTTAGCAAATTGGTTTTGATGGCATCAAAACGTCTAAATATTAGCGAATTAAGTTCGATGAGTCCAAAGAAGCAAAAAAATGATGTTGAAGCCAAAATGATGATGAAGTGCCAAAATGAGTTATAAGATGATTAACAGAGCAAAAATGATAAAGAGTAAAAAAATGATGATTATAAGCCAAAGCAAGAGCCAAGCAAGATGAAAATCAAAGATAATGATTAAGATTTAATATTAATTGTAAGTGAGTTTATTCAAATATTTTAAAGCTCTTATAAATCATATATTTTGGATCACTTGCATTTAAAATTGCTTAGAATGCTTAAGAAATCATTTGCACTTTATTTGCACCAAAGTGAATTTCATTGCACAAGTATATCGGAAAATGGTTTTGAAAAATTATAAAACGGATGAATTAAATTTAAAATGATATACCATTAGATAATAAGTGTCTCTAGTTTGTTATGATTCAAACATAACACAATTTTGATATATAGAACTTTTGCTAGAGTCATATTACTACAACATGTTCAAATTTCGTTTCTGTAGACCTGTCACATTAGAAAATTTTCAAAAAATTCATCTTAAGGTTTTTGAGGCTAAATTTTATTACATATGATAGCTCTATGTGTCTACTTTATAAAAAATTTACGGAGCTGATTTGGAATTTTCTAAAGATATGACCAAAATACTGAGTAATGTAAGGTTTGACTAGTCATCAGAAAGTTGCTGAGACAGGCTTACCGGTCCAAACCGGCATACCAGTCCCAGATCAGTATATCAATCATGTAGATCGATATACCGGTCTCAGAACTGAAAAACAGCTATAAACGGCTAGTTTTATGCAAAATCTATAAATTGACTATTTTCCTCACTTCCAATAGATCTCTTACACATATATTGATCCTCTAATCATGTCAAAATATTCTTGAGAGTTTATAAACATCTTCAAATTATTTTCTCTCCAAAATCAAATTTAAAAATCTCATTATTTTACATTTTTATATTTAATTAGCAAGCTTGTTTTTCATTTGGGGGATACACTCACATTCAAATTTTTAGAATCTTTTGTGAGTTCTCAAATAACAATGAGAGTTTTTAAAATCTTCGATATCTTACACTCTCTACATTTGAAAAAAAGTTCATAATTCATCTTCATAATTCATATTAGTGAGTTTTGATACATTTGGGTTGAGAAACTCACATTTTAATCTTCTTTGTCATATTTTGTTAGTACCCAAATTGTGGTTGTAAAAATTTCATCATCAAACACTTGTGGTTGTGGAAATCCCTTGTTGAGCGGGAATACTCAAAAGGTTGATATTGTTGTAAAAAGTTTGGAGTGAGCTTAGGAACAAAACTCTCATTGTAAAGGTTTAAGAGTGAATCTAGGGAAAAATTCTTTGTGTAAAAGTTTGGGGTGAACCTAGGGACAAAACTATTGGTTTGTGAGCGACTCACGGAATACTCTCGGTATAAAGTGTGGATTCACTTTTACATAGTGGAAAACTTCAAGTACGGTTTAGAGGAGTGGACATAGGCATTGTTGGCCGAACCACTATAAATCACAGTGTCAAATTTCTTTATCCATTACTCCTTTTATTTATCACAAGTTTTATTTTATATTTGCATATCACTTAGAAACTTGCCTTTGGTAAAACATATTGATTGAGAAAATTGCATAATAAGCTTAATTGGTAAAACTACTAATAAAGTGGCTTAAAATTGATAAAATTATTAATTTCGTATTATTTTATCACATACCCAATTCATCCCCTGAATATAGAGATTGCTTGTTGTTTGTGTGCTTGTAAGAAATTTCACATAAGTTTAAAGTCAATGTAAAATCCCATTGTAT
This sequence comes from Zanthoxylum bungeanum, assembly GCA_019454045.1. NCBI lineage: Eukaryota > Viridiplantae > Streptophyta > Magnoliopsida > Sapindales > Rutaceae > Zanthoxylum > Zanthoxylum bungeanum. The sequence goes on from SKCR01043197.1 coordinate 52,566, forward strand.
AATTACACCAACCATACTCATGGTCTTTGTTTAATCATCTGATAAGCATTTGGTAATCACATTATTTTATCTTCAATCACGTATATTGACCGCCTTAATTGCAATTTTTTTAATCCATTTTATTGGCAATCGTTGAAATTTTCTTTAATTTAATATATCAATCTCAATTTTACATACATATATACACACACATACATATACATATACATCATGTGTGTGTATGTAGAAATTTTCAACTTTCAGTTGCAAGGGTCCGCACGATTTTTTCATACCGATATACTGTTGAGTATCGATATTTTATCGTAAAAAATTCATGATAAATTACCAATATTTTGTGGTGTATCCGCATGAAAATTTCATCTGATATGTTGAATTTGTCTTTCATTTCATATACCAATCTCAATCTTATGTTGGTAGACTCTTTAATTGTTTATTTATATTTAGAAAAAATCACCAACTAAACCAAATAAATACACACATATAAGTCTTGAGCAACTCTTTACTCGATCTAGATAGTTTTTAAGTATGAATTAGGTCAATGAGCTTCTACATGGTATCATAGTTAGATTCATGTATTAGGGGGCTCACATTACTAGGGTGGTAATGGGCGGGGTATAATATGAGAATGTTAATATCTATACTTGATCCATTCAATCAAGGGGTATGAAAACTTGATCCATAGCATGTCCTAATGTATCGGGCCCCCTCAAACCCATGTGTGGGCCCCCATTCACACATATTTTATCTATATTAGAACGAAATGTGAATATCCGTATCCGATCCGTCCAATTAAATGTAAAAATTATCCCTTTAGCTTCCCCTAATATACCGTAGTAGTAAAAAATTATTCTCTAATCTTTCCCTAATATACGGTAGTAGTATCACTATTAATGATGTCATGCGATGGATTACTTATGTTAGTAAATGTTCATCGATATTACATATATCACTCATGTATGACACCATCAGTAATTTGATATTTTCTTATAGTATAGGGTTGCTTCAAACTTATATTATTAGCACAATAACAATTCGCATCCTCACATACAAACCTGTCTTTTTAGCTGGACTTTATCATGTGATAAGGCAATTTGAGCAAATTCGTACATTAGTTTAACTTTTGATGCCATATAGAATATCATGAGTCTAATTCATATTCATACATAGTATTCTAAGAATGTTCACACGGCAATGGACTAATTATTAATAATTAAACAAATTTTGTTTAATTAATGTAAATTGATTTACATTGACCTTAACTACTCTGATTTTGTAATCTTTCATAGACCTTAGTAATTAAAAGTAATTATATTAAGTAATATTCCTCATGGTCTTTGTTTAAACTTTTGGTAATTACATTCATTTTATCTTCAATCATGTAGATTATTAAATAATAAGTTTTATAAATAATTTAATTAAGTATTTAGCAAATTTAAATTATTAAAGAACCACTCATCAAAAAAATTCATTCATTTTTTAAAATTATTATACCGAATCCGACTAACAATCATTGTTATATGGTAGGCAACCTTGGGAGATGAGATGTTGATACTATCCCAATGGTTTTAATCCATTATTATACCGAAACCGACTAACAATCCTTGTTTGATTGAGGTGTTTTGTTATGAGTATGTTTTGTCTGAGATAGTCCTTATATAATAATTGATGTTTTCAAATATTAATTTTATATATCTGTATATGTACATATCTATTTTTAGGTAAGGTCATGTTGAGAGTATGAGTGCTTTGGTTACTGAGCTATTTAAGTTCACCCCATTTTCCCAAACATCCCAGGTAGTTCGCCAGCGCAGCAGTAACAATACCAAGATTAGACTCGTTTACCACAGCCACCATTCGGGTTGGTCCAGACATTTCTTTTGGCCTTTAAGATAGGAGATTTAGGACAATTTCATGTTTTTCGTAGACTTTTGCTGTAAACATTTATTTTGAGGTTTAATGAATTACATTTTGTGAAACATTAATTTCTTTGCAAATTTAGTTATATTGAATGACATATAGAATGCTCTAGCTGAAATAGTTCATGGACGCTTTTCTAGGGTTGGGCCCACTCTAGCGAGGGGGTCGTGACATATTTATTATTATTAAATATAATGAATATATGTGTGTGTAATGCACCTAAATCTCATTAATTATTTGATTATTATTGTTAATTTTGTTGTTGTTATTATTATTATTATAAAACCTATAAATCATCTGGACTTTTTAAGTGTTCACATTTTGTGTGTTTTTTTTTAGTGTTAGGAATTTATTACGCAAAAGTGTTCTATTATGATGTAGAAGTTCATTGTCAAAATTATACTGAAAAG
>SKCR01043198.1:0-43521 GCA_019454045.1 Zanthoxylum bungeanum
TGCATCAGTTTCCTATCCCGTCGGGTTAGGTCTTCTGCCAAGTCTTATCTTTCTCAGCAAAATATTGCTTCAACCTGTCCACATTGATCGGCTCAGTGAACTCATTACCTTCCAAGTCTGACAGTCTCACTGCCCTATTTCCCATTACTTTCTGCACTATGTAAGGTCCTTCCCAGTTAGGTCTGAACTTTCCTCTCAGATTTGTCATCGACGGCAGACTCTTGACTGCTTAAGTACCAATCAATCCCCCTTTTAATCTTAGTAGGGTGCACCTTCTTGTTGAATGCCCGAGCCAACCTTTTCTGATATATGCATGTGATGTAAGGATTCATTCTCTTTTCATCTAGCAGTGCTAACTGTTCAAACCTCTGTGCGGCCCATTCTTGTTCAGGTAACTATGTTTCTGCTAATACCCTCATTGATTGTATCTCAACTTCCACTGGCAGTACTGCTTCCATTCCATTCAAACCAAAGAGTAAGGCATGGCTCATGTTGCTGTTCTCACAGACGTTCTGTACCCCCACAAGGCGTATGGCAATTTATCGGCCCAGTCTCTATAGTTATCTGTCATATTGGCTAACATTTTCCTTATTGTCTTGTTAGCTGCCTCGACTGCCCCATTTGCCTGTGGTCTGTAAGGCGATGACTTGTGATGGCCTATCCCGTACTTCTGCAGCATTGCCTTTGTTTCTCCCTGAAACTGAACTCCGTTTTCTGTAACCACATGGTGCGGCATACCATACCGATAAATGATATTCCGAGCTATAAACTTTGCCATCTGCTTCTCTGTAACATTGTGGAATGACTCGGATTCCACCCACTTTGAGAAGTAATCTACTGCCACTACTATGAAGTGATGCCCATTTGATGCATTCGATCAAATCTCTCCAATCATATCAATTCCCCATGCTGAGAAAGGCCACGGCTCTGACAACCCGTGCAACTCTGTGTGCGACAGATGATTCAAATTACCGTGTGCTTGACAATCATGATAGTACTTTACCATATTCGCGCAGTCTGTCTCTATGGTTGACCAGTAAAAACCTTGTCTCACTATCTTACGGGGCAGATTCAACCCGTTCATGTGCGGACCACATACCCCCGCGACCACATAACCCGGAGTGTACTTCTTCCATTACCTGCTGAGCCTCTTCTTTTCTCAAACATTTCAACTGAATACCATTTTCTTGCCTCGTGTACAGTTCCCATTTCAAAATCACATACTGGGAAGCTAATTTCTGAATGGCCAATCTGTCTTTCTGCCTGCTCCCTCCGGGAGTTCTCCGTGTTGGACAAAATGACCCATAGCGTCACTATTTGCACAGATCATTGTGTTGTTGTAGCAAATTAACTATGTAATAAGGAAATTGCACTCTCATCATTTGTGATTAGATCACCATAGATATATAAATGAAGAGAGGTCCCTATGATTAGTTCCTGGATTGAGATGATATGAGACAGTATCAGTCCACGAAGGATTAATCATTAAATATCCCTAGCCGTAGTATTATCGAGACAGGACATCGATAATGCGAATAGGCTAGTATTGCACTTGTGCGTGTTGTGAGGGCACAACGGCATAGTTCTCATATATATAGTATTGGATACTTATGCAAGTGCGATAGGAGGTCGTGTTTCACCGATGTACGGAAACAGCTTCGCTCTGGATAGACCCCTCGGAATCCCATTGGTATTATGACTATGTGTCTATGGGAGGCCGAATCAAGGTAGGTGTGTATGGTCTTAACCTGAGACTTACATCGCTAATACTTACGATAATCGATAAACTTTGGTTTTGGTGGTAGGGGACTTTTACAGGTTCTGAGTACACACTTCTGGGTTTTATCAGAGAGTCGTAGAGTATTGGGTGTGATGTCAAGACGGAAGTGTCACTTCAGTCATTGGAGATGATGTCACGCAGGATACGGTACTAGTGCTCTTGAGTGTTGCGCAACCCATCGGGATATTGTGACCAGGTCATGTATATCCGATTATAGAGACTATGTTACCAGACATCCGATATGTGACTTGACAACATGTCACTTTATTAAAGTGATGTGATGTGACTTAAAGTAATAATTGAAATGATGAAAGCCTTTTGCTTTTTTGACTTTTGTACTTGGTAAATGAAAAGGCTTTTGTATTTGATTTTATTTTGGAAATAAAATATAAATATAAGTAAAAACCATTTACCTTTCTCTCTCTTGATTCACCGTTTTTACGTGAAAATAATCTCCCTCCTTTTCTCTTCCTCTCCTTCACGGTTTTGGAAACCGTTTTCTTCTTCTTCTTCTTGTTCTGTTCTCTGCCGAGCAATGGAGAAGCAAGATAACATTTTTGGCAAAATCAAGTGCTAGCACACCTTGAGTGATACATAGGTGATAGGGAAGTGATTCTATGAGCTTGGATTTAATTTTTGAAGCTTGAAGCTTGGAGCTTCAATGGAGTCCATGCATGGCCGAAAATGGAGAAGACCACCACCACCAACGCCGAGCAGTCACATGTGTGCAGCTCACTGCCGAGCAGTAACATGCAGGCGTTTTTGGTCTTGTTCTTCCTAGCATCAAACCCAGTCAATGTGAGTATATTCCGCACCTCCTTTGATGTGTTCATATGTGATTTTCATGCATGATTTGTTGATCTTGGGACTTGATTTAAAACTCCTACAATGGTATCAAGAGCTATTGATGCATGAAATCCGAAATTAGGGTTCTTGGCAAATTTGGGGCTTTTTGATTTTAGCTTGATTCTGTCTAATTGATTGTTTGAGAATGATTATATATGATTGAATTTGAGTTGTATGTAATCAATTTGAAAAATAAAATTGATTGGATTGATTTTCCCCAATTGCTTATTTTTGTCAAAACTTTAATTTGGGTAAACTCGATTTAGGCATGATTTGGTTGAATTGTTTGATGCATTATGCTTGAATGAGGTTGAATTGAAGTTGTGCATGATCAATTTCAAGAAAATTGGATTAGATCAATTTTCCCCAATTCTTAAGGTTGAAATTGAAACTGAAATGGGGTAAAATGTGTTTAAGCATGTTTTAATGCATTGGATGTTTAAGTATGCTTAGAACATGTTTAATTGAGATTGTGTGTGATCAATTTCATGAAATTGGATTGGATTCAATTTTCCCCAAATTGGAGGCTTGGCCGAAAATTGGAAGAACCTAATGTCTTGGTAATTTTGTTTTGTTTGATCATTGGATGACTTAAAACAATTGGTTAATGTTGTTTTGAAGTTCAATTTGATTGAATTTGATTTGGAACATTTTTCCCTTTTAAAGTGGCTTGGCCGATCTTAAAGAACATGAAATTCATGGTGATTTTGTTGTTTTGATTCATGGATGAATTGAATTGATTGGGAAATTAAGATTGTGGACTCAATTGGATTGAAACCGAATCGAATTGAAAAAAACCCTAATTGCCGAGACTTGAAAGCATGTTAATTGGGTTTGATTTTGATTGAATTGTGTTGGACACTATTTGGTTGTTAAAGTGCATGATTAATTAGGCTAATTGATGTTTTAGAAATGTTAATTGGGTAATTGATTATGTAATACACTTAGGTTAATTAATTGTGAAATTTGGAATTTTATAAGTTAATTAATTTGGGCTTGATTTTGGAAATTGGCTTTTAGGTTGTAATTGGGCTTTTGGGCTTTGTTGTAACAAAGTTGGGTTTAGGCAAAATTGGTTGGATCCAATTAGGCCCAAAACCGAATCCAAAAGGTCCAATTATGACTTAATGGACCTTAATTATTTAATTGGGCCTAATGGGCCAATTAATTTAATAAAGGCTTATGGGGTAACTCCCGGATTGGATTTTGGTTGTTCGGTTTGACCCGAGTTGACCAAAAGTCCACGCCTTATAGAAATTAATTAAAAGCCCATTGGACTTTAATTAAATAAAACATTAGATGTTAATCGGGGTTTGAGGCCCGTTGCGATAAATTTGGAATTTAAGTCGTAAAGGTTCGTTAATAAAAGTGTAATATTTAATTTGGAATTAAATAATGAATTAGAATTAAATACGTATTAAATTGGATTTAATTATGTTATTTAATTTAATTCGTAGAATTGTACTTTGAGTACGTGTTTGCAATACGAGTTTGACTCGAACAAAATCAAATCTTTGTTTGAACATTGGATGATCACTAATAATCAAGATTAATTAATTGATTGATTGATTGATAACATGCTTGTATGAACATGGTTGTGATGTTTGAATAATGTATATCGGATGGATATTAGTCGGGTTGGGCGATTTTGGAAATTGTAATAAATTTGATTTATTAAATTGGACCTGCGTGTCCAGCCTTATCTCCTATTTCTTTGTATTCTCTTCTCACCTATTCCCCTCCATGTAAAGAGGTTTCTTTAGAAGTGTAGTGTAACGGGTAGAAGTAATACAAGTGCTAGCGGGAGAGAGAAAATGAGAGATTTGATCTAGGATCAATGTGTTAAGTATCCATCCGCATATCATTATTATTTTATTTCATACTCGCTTTATTATGTATTTAGAATGCATGTTTAAGGGTGTATGATGATGAGACCTTAACAAAGATAATTAAATTGGTAGCCAATTTGCACGCGAAAAACCCTCGTTTTATATTAAGCAAATATCTCTTCCATTGAATGATTCTTGTTCAAGATCCGAAGTTGGCATTGGTTTTTTATGACCAAAGTCAAGACCTTTGTCAATCAAGGATGTACTTGAATCATGAGAGTTTTGTTGCATATCGGTGTCTTGTCCAAATCGTGTTTTTATTGGCCAAAGTCAAGATCACTTTTTGTCCAATGACATTGATTACAAAACCTTCCTCGTCAATGGGTCCCGCTTAACTGGAATCATTAGGTTTGTTTTGGCCAAAGCCAAGGCCTAGATGATTCGGAGGATATGGTTAGGAAAATGTATTGGATACATTGACATTATACATATGTTTCGGACTTGGATGTCCACCTAACCGGATCTAGGAATTGGATGAGATCCAATTGATCTGTGAGATCTACCTAGTTAATAGCATACAGCTTTTTATTGCCAAAGTCAGGGTTGTGTGTTATTTAATAGGATCCTAGCCCACTAGGAAACACGGTTTCCCGAGTACTCCACAGAGGGTTAGAGGCTCGACGAAAAATAGTGGGAGGCAAGTATTGAATTTGCAACATTCGTTCTTACTCGCTAACACGCTCATTTAAATTATTTCGTCGTTATATTAAATGTTAGTTAGACTAATATTTAATTGTTGTTTTAATAAACAGTTGGACTGTATTATACTTGATTATATATAATTGGATTATATTAATCAATATTTTGAATTAATTAATTTCAGTTTACAGTTGATTTTATAATTGGATTATAGTAATCAATGTAATTGAGGTTAATTAATTTGGATTATATTTGATTATATAGTTGGACTATTATAATCATTATAATATATATAGTACCACTAATCGTTGATTAAATAGTTGGACTATTGTAATCAAGATAAAATTGAAAAGTTGGATATTTAAAATATAATCTGGGATTAAAATATTTTAATGATTTAATTTTCAAATTGGGAATAAATAATAGGTTACTTTATTTGATAAAATAACTTATTATACCTTACGCCCAAAATTAAGCAAAATAAGTAGAGCATAAAATCTTTGGAAGATTTATGTGATGATGACTTTAATGCTTAATTTAATATACTTATCATAAATCTAATTTTAGATTTAAGAAGTATTAAAATTGCAATTAATAATTCTTGGAGAATTAATTGACTATTCTAGTGGAGAAAAGTCAAAGTTTGCAATGGGCATGTAGCACAAGGTGCACATCATTTCGATATTCCGAAACCCAGGCTTGGCCAAAGGTTTGTGAAATATTGAAAAGGATAATTGACATATCTCAAAGTAACTACCATTTGGATATGGAAGACACGAAGGAATTAAAGATAGGGCGAGGCTCTAACTTTAAAAATATTTGTCAAAGTTATGTTCACAACTAGTATTACAATTGAATTTTAAATACTTAGTGTGGTACATAATACACATATAATTGACGTTCAGAATCCGCTGTGAGCTGGATACTGGCTTCAAGCCGAGATTTCTCTGCGAATTGGAAACGGGACGAAAGTCGCTGTTCGTCGACCGTAGATACCTAAGTTTAGAACTACCCTTTGGGTATGTACTTAAATTAGGAAATGTTATAATGTAACTAGTTTAACTAGAGACATTATCTCTATATCAGGGTTTAATCCGATACGGATAAAACCTTTATATTCTAGAACACTAAAGTGTTTCATTATATAAAGATGATACTGAGATAATTACATTGGATGTAAATAACAGAATTTATATTTTGAATATAAATAAAATCTCAAACATATAAATTGACAAATAAATAGCTCAAATTGATTTGATCAATGGAGACTTATTTGTGGCATTGTTGTCTGGGACACAATTAAACAAGACTCGTATATCCACACTTTTGAAGAGTGGGTACTAGGACTGATTTGACTATTCAAATTAGGTCTACGAATCTAGTTTATTAGGTTAAATACCTAAAATACTATTTACTTGGTAATAGTAAAAGGGCCACCGATCTGTTAGCCCTATTCATGGTGAAGTAAGTGGGCCCATATCTAGCTAGGCTAGATGTTAATATGAATATTTCGTGACCTTAACGGATGTGACATCACGTTGTGGTTATGTGTTTCTTTTGAAGAACACAGATCGGAAACTTTTGAAGTTTCGACACGAAGTATAAAAACAGATCGGCTATAGAATTATTCCGCCACGGTTATACCGTAATGGAAAATACTTAAGCAGTAAGTTTCATACGTACATGAAAGAGTATGGTATTCTTTCAGATGAGGACATGATAAGGTTTATCACGAGTCGCTCTGAGCTACTATTTCCTTCTACAGGATATGTATTAACAGTGCAAAACTTATTTAGAATAAGGTTCCATATAAATCTGTTTGACATATAATATAGGATATGAACAGGGAAGAAACGAGGTTTCTCATTCCTGATAATTTGGGTATGCCAGGCATGACGTTTGGATGATACCAAACTAAAAGACCCAAATTGGATAAGTGCCAATATAGGTTTTCCTAAAGGAAACCTTAAATATAGTACTTGTAAATCCCACATGAGAACAATGTAATTGTTGCTCACCATGCGGTTTTCCTGAGAGGAATACCGATATGCAGTGGTCAGTGGGAGGATAGTGATACTCGATGAAAATCGGAGTAAGTACTATTCAAGGCACGAAGTCCGTAATGGAACACAAATAGTTCATCTATGATGAATCTATACCATTAATCTTCGAATACGCAAGAACAGGGTAGATAGGATGGAGTCAGAAAACAACCTAGGGTATGGGTTTCTGATCTAACCTCATAAAAATGCAAATCAAAATCGCTTTCCTGAAAAGGAAACCTTTTGGAGAATGTTTACAACATCCTGACGATTTTGTATAACCGACAAACAAGGTTTGCGGGTTATTCGATCCATGTTTGGATTGATGCAAGCATAAGGTTCTTGGAACTGACGTTTTGAAATAATCATAATGGTTGATAATTTGACTCAAAACGAAATAATTCTTGTGTATATAAGGAGGTTAGTGGGAGAGCGCACTGACAGTGAAATTCCCATAAAGCTATTGTTGAAAGCTTGGCTTTCAATAGAAATTCTCCGTAGAATTCTGGGAGATAACAACCTTTATTAGAGGAATAAAGATCTACTGGGATAGATTTGGAGTTGTTAACACTCTCTGGGAAATTGTACATTTAAAATGTACTTGTATTGGTGTCTCATATGCTTCAAGCATATGGAGTCACGATCAGGTCAATCCAAGTGATAGTCACTGGATTGAAGTTAAGAACATCTGTTAGTATCTCAGAGAACTAAAGATGCTATCTTATACTATGGAGAAGGAAACTTGAAGTGACTGGGATCACCACTGCAAGTTTCCAAACAATTAAATACTGCGGTACTATAAAGTTTGAATAACAGGGACAGTGAGCTGGAAATCTTCCTAGCAAGATAACTGTTGCCGAATAAACAACAATGCGGATTATTGATGCAGCAGAGGCAGCAATAGAAGCCATTTGGATCGATAATATATCTAATAAATTAGATAAAGTTCTGTTAGCAGCTGAGCTAGGCGTCAGCATAGGCTAAGGAATTAAAGGTCTCATCGACGATCCAGATATATATACTTCTATATCATCTGATTCGTTCGGATCATACATCGTGGCGATGTGATGATCGTGTAAATCGCGTCAGACGATAATTAAGCAAATCCGCTGACGAAAACCTTTCCTCAGCAATTTGAGCGAATTGTACATAGTTCGGGTGTTAGACACTTGAGTGACTCGCTACGTGCCAAGTGGGAGATTGTTGGACAAAATGACCCATAGCGTCACTATTTGCACAGATCATTGTGTTGTTGTAGCAAATTAACTATGTAATAAGGAAATTGCACTCTCATCATTTGTGATTAGATCACCATAGATATATAAATGAAGAGAGGTCCCTATGATTAGTTCCTGGATTGAGATGATATGAGACAGTATCAGTCCACGAAGGATTAATCATTAAATATCCATAGCCGTAGTATTATCGAGACAGGACATCGATAATGCGGAATAGGCTAGTATTGCACTTGTGCGTGTTGTGAGGGCACAACGGCATAGTTCTCATATATATAAGTATTGGATACTTATGCAAGTGCGATAGGAGGTCGTGTTTCACCGATGGTACGGGAAACAGCTTCGCTCTGGATAGACCCTCGGAATCCCATTGGTATTATGACTATGTGTCTATGGGAGGCCGAATCAAGGTAGGTGTGTATGGTCTTAACCTGAGACTTACATCGCTAATACTTACGATAATCGATAAACTTTGGTTTTGGTGGTAGGGGACTTTTACAGGTTCTGAGTACACCACTTCTGGGTTATCAGAGAGTCGTAGAGTATTGGGTGTGATGTCAAGACGGAAGTGTCACTTCAGTCATTTGGAGATGATGTCACGCAGGATACGGTACTAGTGCCCTTGAGTGTTGCGCAACCAATCGGGATATTGTGACCAGGTCATGTATATCCGATTATAGAGACTATGTTACCAGACATCCGATATGTGCTTCGGACGGGGTAGACACTTATCCAGCCCCCAGCCCTAGCACGTGATTATCCGATACTGGGCTAATATACACAATACTACGGTATACTACCTTGATACAGATCTATATATTCCTGTAAGAATATTTCTGGAGAATTGGGTAGGCATGGCGCTTTGCTAGAAGCCAACCTTGTCTTGTAAATCGATATAAACGTAGTACGAGGTACTTACGTGTTCGGACAGTCCGACGATCGTATTTACTGCCAACATATCCGGAGATCTCATGGGTCGCTTCCTGAAGATTCACCGATGATGTATTACTCGCACTTTGATTAATCTGGGATTAATTAGAAGAGAGAGATAGAATTAATCTGGGATTAATTCGATGAGAGAGAAAATTAATCTGGGATTATTTACGGAGATATTTTATCTCGGATAAAATATCGTTAAAGAGAGAGAACGATTAATTTGGAATTAATCGATAAAATTAATATATTCGATATATTAATCGAAATTGGATTTCGACGCGGAATTAAAATTAGATTTTAATTCGGGCGAACGAATTAATTTAGAATTAATTCGTTAGCGACGTGAATAGTGAATTCGCTAGACGTAATCACTTAATTACGACGCGACGGAAAATTCGTTAATTTGGAATTAGCGAACCCGAGCCCAAGAGTGATTGCGAGCGCATTCGCATTTCGAATTCGAGCGCGGCACGCAAGTCACATCAAGCGTCAAATCGCTAGTCGCGTCAATTGTCAAATCAATTGTCACTTTGAGTGATGTGACTTGACAACATGTCACTTTATTAAAGTGATGTGATGTGACATAAAGTAATAATTGAAATGATGAAAGCCTTTTGCTTTTTTGACTTTTGTACTTGGTAAATGAAAAGGCTTTTGTATTTGATTTTATTTTGGAAATAAAATATAAATATAAGTAAAAACCATTTACCTTTCCTCTCTCTTGATTCACGTTTTTACGTGAAAATAATCTCCCTCCTTTTCTTCTTCTCTCCTTCACGGTTTTGGAAACCGTTTTCTTCTTCTTCTTGTTCTGTTTCTGCCGAGCAAATGGAGAAGCAAGATAACGATTTTGTGGCAAAATCAAGTGCTAGCACACCTTGAGTGATACATAGGTGATAGGGAAGTGATTCTATGAGCTTGGATTTAATTTTTGAAGCTTGAAGCTTGGAGCTTCAATGGAGTCCATGCATGGCCGAAAATGGAGAAGACCACCACCACCAACGCCGAGCAGTCCACCTGTGCGCAGCTCACTGCCGAGCAGTAACATGCAGTGCGTTTTTGGTCTTGTTCTTCCTAGCATCAAACCCATTCAATGTGAGTATATTCCGCACCTCCTTTGATGTGTTCATATGTGATTTTCATGCATGATTTGTTGATCTTGGGACTTGATTTAAAACTCCTACACTCCGTGTTCCAGATACCTCTGAATGTCGTGATACCAAGGTTTACCATCGTCGATCTCCACTTCCAGGACTCTTTCTATCTCATAAAAGGGTCTATTTGCTGTTGTCAGTACCAATGGTCGCATTACTAACTTCTCTGGATTTTCCCAAGTTGCTGCAACTGTAGCTAATGCATCCGCCATCTGATTCTCTTCTCGCGGAAAGTGCTGAAACTTACAATCGGAGATAACCTGTGCCAACTTTCTGAGGTAAAAAAGGTAAGGTTTCAACCGTTCTTCTTTCAATTCCCATTCTCTCTGCATCTGTCGGATCACCAGCATCGAATCTCCGTAGACCTCCACGCTCTCAGCTTTCAAGGCTATCAGTGCAGTCAAACCAAAAGCACATGCTTCATACTCGGCCATGTTGTTAGTTACTATGAACATCAACCTCTTGGCCAAAAGGCAAGGTTTCTCCCTTGGGGGTCACTATCACAATCCCAAATCTTGCTCCTTTATAATTCACTGCTCCATCGAAATACATCATCCACCATTGAACTGATATTGCTTGGATCTCTTCATCTGGTAATTCAAACTTATATTGATCCCCTTCAATAGGTTGCAATGTCAGGAACTCTGCCACTGCCCGCCCTTTGATTACCTTGGAAGTGAGGTACTCAGTGTCAAACTCTGTCAATAACACTAACCATCTGCCCAATTTTCCCACTAGCGAAGGCACTGAATGCAGATATTTCAAAGGATTCTCCTTTGCCACTACCTGGATCTTGTAAGATTGGAAGTAATGCCACAATTTTCTGGATGCCCATACTACTGCCGAACAGATCTTCTCTACTTCTTGATAGCTGGCTTCATACGGAAGCATTTTCTTACTGAGATAGTAGACTGCATGCTCTACCCTGGTCTCATCTGCATGTCCAATCATTGCACCCAGTGCTTCTGATTCTATAGCCAAATACAATATCAAGGGTCTGCCCGGTCTCGGAGGTTTCAATACAGGAGGTTTTACCAAGTATTCTCTGATCTTATCGAAGGCTGTCTGCCACTGCTCATTCCACTTCACTGGCTGATCTTTTCTTAACAACTTGAAGATAGGCTCGCACACTAATGTCAACTTTGCGATGAACCGACTGATGTACTGGATTTTCCCAAGGAATGCTCTGACTTCTTTCTCTATTTTCAGTGCCGGTATCTCAGTAATTGCCTTGATTTTCTCAGAATCTACTTCTATTCCTCCAATTCCCACTGTATGTCCCAGCAATTTTCCTGATGTTACCCCAAACACACATTTCTTGGGATTCAGCCACAAGTTGTATTTGTCAACTCTCTGAATGAACTTTTCCAGTGCTTTTATATGTCTGATTCTGGTTTCTAATTTCACCATCATGTCATCCACATATACTTCAATCTCTTTGTGCATCAAGTCAAGAAATAATGTAGTGGCCATCCGTTGATAAGTAGCTCCTGTATTTTTTAACCCAAACGGCATCACCTTGTAACAATAAGTACCCCACTCTGTGACGAAGGCAGTTTTGTGCTTGTCTTCCTCAACCATAAGAACCTGATTATACCCTGAAAACCCATCTGCAAATGAATAAATGGCAGATAAAGTTGCACTGTCAACTAGTACATCAATATGAGGTAGAGGAAAATCATCTTTTGGACAAGCCTTGTTGAGATCTCTGTAATCCACATAAATTCTGACTTTCCCTTCTTTCTTCGGCACTAGCACAATATTTACTAACCATTCGGGATACTTTACCACATCCAGGAACCCCACATCTATCTGTTTCTTGACTTCTTCTCTAACTTTCTCAGCCCATTCTGGTCTCATCCGTCGGAGTTTCTATTTGACTGGCCTCATATTCAGATAAGTTGGTATTGTATGCTGGGTAATACTTCTGTCTACCCTAGGCATGTCCTCGTAAGACCAAGCAAACACTTTGGCATATTTTACCAATATTTCTTCCAATTTCTCCCTCTCCTCGGAGGTAACCTCACTGGCAATCAGAATTTCCTTGGGGTTCTCAGACGTGCCCAAGTTAAATTCATTTGTTCTGGTTGAGCTGATATCAAATATACTCAATTCATGCAAATTGAAAGGAATGGACTCAGGCAAGTAAGCAAAATGATTGTCTTTATTACTAGCAAATGCAGAAGTACACTCAAATAATTCAGGAAGATAAATGTCTTCATCATCCACAGACACTTCTTCCTCTGCAACCAGATTTTTCTCAGTTTCTTCATCCTCTTCGAAAGTCAGGCTCTCCAATTTTATCAACTCTTCTTCCCATTTGTCTTCTTCTTTCACAATTTCTTCTGTCAACGGCTTTTCAGCCAACATATCCTGGAAGATCTCAAATCCAGGCACCACAATCCCATTAACTTCTATTGGTTGGGGCTCACCTTGATACCTTGAAGCCTTCACAAAGCATTCCATTAATTTGAACCCTTTCTTTTTAGCCCTCGGCTTTTCTTCATCAGACTTGTACCCCAAATCCCTTCGAGTGGTCTGACCTCTAAAATTAGGCAATGTTGAACCTTTGCCCGGCTCGAACTTCATCTTTTCCATGATCCTAGCCACCCTAGGATCCACCCACTCCTCAAAAGTCGCCGACACTTGGAACCTCGTGCAAGGCTGTATCTCCAAAGCAGCTACAACATTGTCCACCTCAGCTCGAATGGTGACAATCTCTCCCTCATACGGGAACTTAATCATCTGGTGCAGAGTAGAGGGCACGCCTCCAAGCTTATGAAACCAAGGCCTTCCCAACAACAAGGCAAAAGTAGCTGGGATATCCAGCACTGTGAACTCAACTTCGTCCTCAATAGGACCAACCTTGACCACTGCCACAAACGTACCATCAACTTCTCGCTTACTATCATCGTAAGCCTTGATAGTCATACTAGAGGGATCCAAATCTCTTGCCTTCATACCCAGCTTGGCCAAAATCTTCAACGGGCACACATTAAAGGATGAGTCGTCATCCACCATCACACAAGAGGTCATTTTACCCCTCACTTCAGCCCTGATAAACAAGGGTCTATTATGATTTCTCCCCTCAGCTGGGAGTTCTTCCTCAGAAAAGGATATTGGCAGATTTTTCTTTTGGACTGACCCAAAAAATATTGCGGGGTTGGCGTCTTCTGGCACTACTATCTTGCTTAAGGACTCAACCATGGCTTGTCTGTGTTCCTGTGATGAACACAACAATTCCCAGATGCTAACTTGTGCCTGGGTCTTTTTCAACTGCCTCAGCACTGTATCTCCCTCAGTAATCTCTGCATTCTCAATCACTTCTCTGCCATCTGTTAATATTTCCTTTCCCTTTTCTGCCATATCATTATAGAAACGACCGCTGTGTGTCATTCCCCTCACTTCTTCTTCATCACCACTGGAGAAGTCTTCCCAGAAATTTTGCCCCCGTTCTGTCTCATCTTTACTGTTACTGTCCCAGATACCCAGGCAAAAGGCTTGATGGTCAAAGGACTTGAGGACAAGGCTTTCGGGTAGGCCATAGTTTATTATATAGGTCGGTGGGCGGACATAATGGTAATTTGGTAAGGGATTTTGGTGTTTGTTGTGGTGTTCTATTTCAGGGTCGGGTATCTTTTTTGAGTCTGTAAGGTCTTGGATTTCATGGCGAAGGCGAGCAAAATTATCAGTGTCGTGGCCTTTCTGTTGGTGGAAGTGACAGTATTGGCTTAGGTTGAGATGTGGTGGTGGAGGGTTGGGAAGTGGTTTGGTCTCCAGGGGTTTTAGATGTCCCTATCTTTTTAATTTCTCCAGTACCTTAGACAAGGGCCTCCCTAAGTTAGAGAATCTCTGATTCTGGATGGTAGCAATCTCCGCAGAAATAGGTTTGGTACCTGATGTTCCCCCAATAGGCCTCCTACTTAGGCCATAAAACTTCTTGTTCTCTGCCTCTTCTTCTTCAATATCTTTGACAGTTTCTCTCAACTGTCGAAAATCAGTAATCATGGAGGTCATCCTCCTCAGCTTGCCATAAATCGAGGGTTTGGTGCCCTTGATGATCATTTTAATCTGGTCCTTCTCAGAGGGCCGAGTCTGCATTTTCAAAAGCTGGCTTATCCAGCGGTCTACATACTCCTTAAAAAAATCCGGCTTCTGCTTAGTGTTCTCCAAATCACGGAGTGACAAATCAATTTCCAAATCTGTAACATATTGCTTCAGAAAAGCATCAGCCAGTTCCCTCAAATCTTCCCTAATCTTCTTCTCAAGGCTGTGATACCAAACTACCGGTGCTCCCTCAAGTGACATCCCAAACATTTTCTGCACTTGACGCTTGGATAAACCCACTGAACTCATAACTGAAACATACTGACGGAGATGGACCCTCGGATCCCCATTCTCGTTAAACTTAGCCATATCCGGCATCTTGAACTGAGCTGGCAACTGTTTTTCGAAGGTCATTGCCTCATAATCTAACAACTCTTCATGTTTACCCCTCATTTTACGGGTAACTGTTTCAACCTGATCCCGAACCTTCTGAAATTCTGCCTGAGACCCAATCACTCTGCCTGTTGCATACTCTGCCATGTCGTCATCAAAAGTGGGGATATCATCCCCCAACCCATTCAGAGGCTTTGCGCGCCTCACATTCATAGAACTTCCCCCAGCACGGGGTACATCCATACCAGCCATAGCAGTAGTCAAGGCTTGCAACTGTTCAGTAATTTTGGCGAGACCGTTTTCCTACTGATCTATCTGGGATACCTCGTTATCTGATGTACTCATATCTGTTACCGGTCTTTTAGTTAGTCTTCCATCTTCCCTAACCCAACGGGAATCTATGATGTCTTTTTGTAGACATAGAGGGTGCTAACAGGATATATGTATGTATGAGATGAATGAGATGCATGCGATACAAGGAATATATAAACTCATTAAAATTTTCACACAAATCGGCCCATCATCATTTTAGAAGCTTTTGGGCTAACTGTCACAGGAGTGAACTCGTCCCAGTTTAAATGGCCCAACAAGTTCACATCTCATGGCAAGAAGACCAACCGTATCAAAATGATAATGTTCCTAAACACAAACATATAATGGCCCATTGGCGTTTTAGAAGCTTTTGGCCCAATCATCATAAGATACGTTCTTGTCCCAGTTTAAATAGCCCAACAAGCCCATACCTAATGACAAAAGGTCCGAATGGATCCAAATGACAATGTTCCCAAACACAAGCATACATAAATAATTTCTACCCATCAACATTTCTGAAGCTTTTGGCCCAATTGTCATAGGATACGAACTCGTCCCAGTTTAAATGACCCAACAAGTTCGCATTTCTGACAAGAAGTCCAACTACATCCAAATGAGGATGGTCCACAAGCACAAGGAAATAGTTGCTATAGGCCATACAACTCCGGTCTACGTGTGGGTTTGCGGGAGTGTAGACAAAGACTCTCGCTGGCGAAGGATTTCCCACAACTAGGTCTCCCCACTCAAGGGTTCGAGTGACCAAGTGAGCGCACCTTTTTTATACCTTACAGTACGTGCCAACGAGTTATGGTGTATAACTGATTGTCAAATGGATTTCCCGTTGTAGATTCCCTAGAGGGAGGGCGGAGCGAACTCTCTTAAAAACCCAAGCCTCTTAGGCTCTTATCGCTTGGTGACATGAATAAACAACGAGTCCTCCAAAATAGTCCATCACAATAGGCTACAAGTAAATGCTTATCTATGTGCCTTCACAGTTTTTCCTTATAGAAAGGTAGTGAATGAAAGAAGACACCAAACCATTACCTAGCTCAAAAAGTGCCTTTGATTAAACCCCTTTCAACCCACGGTAAACACAGTTAATTAAAGCAAAAATCATAATCACTACAAGACATTATTTCGGGGCCAATTCTCTATCCCCAGTGGAGTCGCCAGACTGTGGGACACAGAAACTGGACGACGCATGTTGTTCTAGGCTCGCGGCCTAGTTAGGAGTACGGAGTAGCCCACGGGGGACTAAACCGGAGAATAATGGAGTCGCCACCCGGTGTGAACCGGGACAAAGATTTAAGGCTGCACTCACCCCTCGCAAGGGAAAACCTCAAACCGTTGGGTTCGGAATGGTCCTTTACTTATGCCACTTGTAATGAAATGATTTGTGCAATAATTTAACCAAGCCTAAGCAACATTTATTTCCAAGGATAATTTACTCCTAAGTTCGCATGCTAAGTACAAGGCTCATATCTAAGTTTGCATATAACCTATGTCCGAATTTGCATATAACATATTTGCATATAATCTATGTTCGAATTTTCATATAACCTATTTGAATATAATCTATGTCCCAATTTGCATGCATAAAGATGAATTGAAATACGGCAAGCATACAATGTCATAAGCACATTACATTTGATCATATGAATGCCAGTAGATAATAATTATACAATCACGCATGAAAGCAAATCGGAATAACGACAAGCATATAACTTCATGAATCATGTTGAATAGATGAATGCGGAAGCATAAGTAGATAACTATCGTGTAAACATGCATCATGGAAACGATGTGATCTTGTGGACACAATAAATTACTAACTGCGAGAACATGAACAATCAAAAAGGTAAATGGAAAAATGAGTATCCATGCATGAGATGTGATGGAAGAGGGCCTGTTTACCGTGCGCGTTCGTAGCCTCGTTCGAACGGTAAATAGAAGGTTCGCGTTCGAGTAGCGTTCGTAAACACGTTCGAACGGAAATGAAACAGAATGCTCACGTTCATATGGCTTTCGGAAATGCATTCGAACGGAATGAGACCTGATGCATGATAAGGCAAAATGCATGCGCGTTCGAGTTGCGTTCGTAAACGCATTCGAATGAACTGAGACAGAAAACATGCGATCGTGCGGCGTTCTGAAACGCGTTCGAACGGGGTTACAACATCGACCTCCAAAATACAGTAAACAACATGACACATATGTGAACGGATGAATGGATGAAACCTAATAAATAATAACGGGCTAAAAGGCGAGGCAAAGCATCGTGGTAAAGGATTTTAACCCCTCGACATAGAGGATCTTTAATCCAACTTACTAAGCCCATGCGCTAATAACATAATGCATAAAAAAATAAAGACAACAATATCGGACTTTGTATACCCGATTGAACACATCTTACATTCAACCGAATATACGTCATCCGGCGCGGCAAAGTATCGTGGTAAAGGATTTTAACTCTTCGAAATGGAGGACCTTTAATCCAACTTACTAAGCCCATGCGCTGATAACATAATGCATATAAAAATAAAGACAACAATATCAGACTTCGTATACCCGATTGAACACATCTTACATTCAACCGAATATACATCATCCGGCGCGGCGAAGCATCGTGGTAAAGGATTTTAACCCCCCGAAATGGAGGACCTTTAATCCGACTTACTAAGCCTATGCGCTAATAACATAGTGCATATAAAAATAAATACAACAATATCGGACTTCGTATACCCGATTGAACACATCTTACATTCAACCGAATATACATCATCCGGCGCGGCGAAGCATCGTGGTAAAGGATTTTAACCCCCCGAAAGGGAGGACCTTTAATCCGACTTACTTAGCCCATGCGCTTTATCTCATCATTACACAAATAAATAACATGCAGAAATTAAATAACGGATAATAAACAAATAAGACAAAATAAATCGAAATATGTGCCATTTGCTTAAGTGGTACGTGGAGTTGTATCCCAAGTACAGACCGCACTACCGTCCATTCAGATTCGGCTACAAAATTTATGTCTGGGTTTCCATCCTATATACCACAAGAGGCGACACATTTTCCATTTTATTCAAGGGCCACAACATGCATCATTTCACAATACATACATTTTCTATCTATTCAAGGGCCACAACATGCATCATTCCACAATAATCATGCAAATAAAATTTAATAAACAATAAAATACAAATGAAAATAGATGTGAAAAGTGCCCTCAGGTCTAACCTTTTTTGTCGACTCTCGGATTAATGTTTCACGGTAATCGGAAGGGTTAAAGCTCCGCAGCTTTTCCAGTTCACTGGTTTGCGTCTTTCTTCGCTGTTTCGCTGCTCAAGCTACTGTTTTGACTCCGTTTCACTGTTGTTTTGCTGCTATTTTGCTACTGTATTTTGGTCACTATTTTTGATGTTTTAGGCTACTATTTTTGCGCTTAAAGGGCTGCTATTTTTATGGTTAAAGGGATGCTGTTTGTTGACGTTTTTGGCTGTTGTTTAGGGGTGAGTTTCGGTAGTTTAGGGGGGGTGTTCTAGGGGCATTTTTTTGGTAATACAGTTGATGTTTTAGGGGGCTGTGATTTTCGGTGATCTAAGGTGTTTATGGGGCTATAATTTTCTGTAATCTAAGGTGTTTAGGGGCTGTGATATTTTGATTATGGAGGGAAGATAAGGAGAGAAAATTCTTTGTTGCTTATTGAGTGTATTAGGCGTGAATGGAGATGCTTTTTCTTTTCTGTATATGCATGAGAGTTATGTGGGTTCAAGGGTTGGAATTGCTTTGTTTTTATAGGCAAAATGGATGGGTGAATCATTGCTTGACAAGGAAGGGATTTGTGGATTAAATGTGGATTTGATTTAGTGTTAAACAAGGAAACCAAAGATTGATTGGAGACAAAATTTGGTTTGATTAGGAAGTTCATATATTTAACTTGTTTCGTTTAGGCATGATTTTTGTTTAGTTAGGAATATAATAATCTAGATTGATTTTAATTAGGCATGATTTTATTTTAGTTTGGTATATGATTTTTAGATTTTATTTAATTTTGCCATGTGTTAAATATATATATTTAATTAATTTGGATGTGTTTTATGGGCTTTGGTGGGCTAATTGGGCTTAGGTGTGAGGCTAGCAGCAAAACCAGAAATACCGACACCGTTCAAACGCCGATTCGAATGCTACACGAACGCCCGTAATCTGTCTGACGTTCGAATGTGGTCACGAACGCAGTACGAACGAAAACAGTGAACTTATGAAATGAATCTGATGACATACCCGTTCTGAATTTCCCCTTCCGATATTCGTTTCTCGCGACTTCCATGACTTAAAAGGTAGTGTCTCCAAATGAGACTCATTATAGGGACTTACATGCAAAATGAAGTGCCTACACACAACACTCTTATTCAAATCTAACCTCGAATTAGCATGAGAAGGAGTATGAAATTAGCTAGCTTACTTGATTTATGATGAAGAACTTCCATTTTGCATGGCCTTGGCGTGAGAGAAAAAAACACTTTTGAGTTTCATTTTTTTAGAGAAATCGTATATGTTGAGAAGAAAATGAATAGTCATTGATTTATATTGTGAGGGGCTGATTTTTAATAATAAAATATTATTTTAATTAAGCCACATGTTAAAAATTAAAAGAGTATTCCCGAAATTACTATTTATCCCAAAACAAAACGCATGTTTAACATATTTATGGTTAAAATTTGGAAAAATATTCAACATGAAAGTTGTAGAGCTCAGTCAAAGATTTTCAATGGTATAAAGATCACCAAAACTAGATATTAGTAGTTCAAATTAGGGCCACAATACTGAAAATAACATGTGACTCAGTTAAGTTGACAAAAAAAATGTTGGAACTGAAAATTTATCCCGACTCTCCGGGTGAGATTTATAAGGTTTCTAACCCACTAGCACATTATTATATGCATAAAGACATTCTAGACATGTCATAATTTAATCTGGGTGTTACAGTCTCCCCCTTTTGATAGGATTCGTCCCGGAATCCTAACATGGGTGTGATCCATGCAACTGAACTAACATGTACTAATTATATCATGCAATGCTATCATGTCTGTTACATGCAAGTGATATTCAAACTATCACATGTAATGATTACAATGCTATATAAATGTGTAAGATGACTTACTTGGAGTCGATCGACGTGTTGCACTCAATGACGCATATGATCTTGCTTTGATACCATCTCTGTCATGACCAAATTTCTCAAGACGCGACTGGCAGGAGACAAAAATACTCATCTTTATAAGCTTTTGCCATGCACATACTTGACATGAGTAAACCTGATTGATTTACTAAAAATATTGGCATGATGTATTCTAAATATCACATGGATCAATGTCCAGCACTATGAGAAGACCTGTCTATACAATTCATAAATTTAACTCAATCCAACATGCAAAAAAAAGCCTCAGGTCGATATTCTAATATGAATATACCAAACAAGTAATTTTCGTAATCATGAATCAATAAACGTAGCCTTTAAAATAAACCTCATAACTTAGATTACATCATTATTATATTCTTGTTACTTAAACTAATACGTGTATTCTATGTGTGAGCCCTAACATTTTTCCCTTCATAACTGCAGTAGCTGATATCCATCGCTACGAAGCTTGTCCTATGCAAGCCTGAATGAGATGCATGCATGATTGAAAATGGAAGATGTGACATGACGTCTTAGTGCATAAAAAACAAAACATAAGCTACATAATATCATATGCATAAATAATTGAAATATTTCGTCAAACTTGGAACGCATGTCATAACATAATTCTTATACGTATACCTAAACTATATCTTAATCTGAGAACTAATATCATAATTGATTATCTAAACATAATAACATGATACAACACAAAATAGAAAATATGTCATGACATTGATCATGACATTAACTAATTGTAAGGTTGAACTATAACATGACTTGGAAACGTAAACATGATAACTTCATTGTAATATTACATGAAAATTGAAAATGATAACATGACTTGTACTGAAAATATATCATAGCATGAAAACAACATCAGGAACTGTAAAACATGACCCAAAAGTACGTCAACATGACCTGAAATGCATAAACATGATCTAACAAAATTGGAAACTGGATATCGTCAATGAAAATGTAAAGACATCAATAAACTTGAAAACATGAAAATGATATTACAAACATTAAAACATGAACTTAAATTGAAAGTTAAAATGCATATTGAAAAATGCCATGAGCATGAAATCACAATCCTAAATTAGGGTTAAAAACATAAACATGAACTAAATCTGAAATCCATAAACCTAACTGTAAATATGAATTCCATAAACCTGCCTCTAAATTTGAATTTCATAAAATCGTGAACATGAACTGAAAACACATATGCAGCGATCAAGATTTGGACGTCTCCCCCGCATCGCCATATATAATGGGATTGGGCCCACGTGCACTCACACATGATCAAAAACATAAAATCCACACTAGTATCATAACTTGGGAGCGTGGACGCTACTTAGCAGGACCTGTCACCGCGTCAGTAGGGGAACGTGTACATAAAAAAATTTCGATCGAATTAATTCATATCAAATATTTTTAATTCACCCAAATAAGTTTAAATATATTATTTATTAATAATTAATAACATAATATATTTTGAAACACGATAAATTATTTTACGAAAATATTTTTCGATAAATACTATGCGTAACGGACAAACGGTCCCTCTGTCATATGTAATCTGGATAATTGCACCTCCACTGTCCAATCTTGCCACAATGGTGGCATTTGTCCTCGGCTGCTTTCTTCTTCGACTTGCTTGCTTCGCTACATTTCCTTTGGAAGGAACACCAGAGCCAGTCTTCTTTGTTTTTTTCTTCTTCTTCTTCTTACCAGATCTCATAGATTGATTGTCGGCACACCCTTTTTGATGTCCTCTTCTGCAGTCTGAAGCATCATATGTAACTGATTGTAGGAACATCGAATGTCATGCATGTTGGAGTTCATAATGAACTGGGAATATGATGGTGGGAGTGAGCCAAGAATCAAATTCCTGTCCAAAGTCTCATCAGCTAAAAGTCAAACTTCCGAAGCTGCTCGATAAGATCCATCATGTGCAAGACATATAGACTCACTGGCTTACCCTCAGCCAACCGAGTGTGGAACAATTACACAGAGATCCTATATACAAGGGTCTCCTACTGGTCCAAAAATAGCTCCCGAAGTTGAGTTATAATGATGTAGGAGTCATACATATCAACATATTGCCTCTTCGGATTATGAGACATAGCGGTATTGGGTCGAGGTGCCCCCGTTGTCGGTTGTAGTTCCAGGATGCGTCCCAGGGTCGAGGTACCCACTACATCATCAGCTTGAGGGCGAGGTCCCTATTGTCAGCGGTGTTGGGTCGAGGTGCCCAGGGTCAAGGTGCCCCCGTTGTCGGTTGTAGTTCCGGGATGTGTCCCAGGGTCGAGGTGCCCACTACATCATCATATTGAGGGCGAGGTCCCTATTGTCAGCAGTATTGGGTCGAGGTGCCCAGGGTCGAGGTGCCCCCGTTGTTAGTTGTAGTTCCGGGATGCGTCCCAGGGTCGAGGTGCCCACTATATCATCATATTGAGGGCGAGGTCCCTATTGTCAGCGGTATTGGGTCGAGGTGCCCAAGGTCGAGATGCCCCCGTTGTCGGTTGCAGTTTCGGGATGCGCCCAGGGTCGAGCGCCCACTGCATCATCATCACAGTTCATATTCGGTGGTTCGGGAACAAAGCCCAGAGGTCGAGGTGCCTCGCCACCATATCTACTACATCATCAAATCGGTTCGAAGCAGCGGGCAAACCAGGTGGCAGCTGGCGAGCCACGTAAATGAAAATGCATTGCACGTACTTTGATAGGATTGTCATTATCACACACTGCACAAGTCCCATCAAAGTGGGGGCGACTGTAGGCACTGTATTTTTGCATATAAGGCCCGATGATGAGTCTTGTATGGAGACACTACCTCTTTAGTTGTGGAAGCCGCGGGAAACAGACGTTGGAAGTGTTGAGTTTCAATCAAGTCCCAAGATCATAAATCATGCATAAAAATGAGTTGAATACAACCAAATGAGGAGGTGCGGAATATACTCACAATGGTCGGTTTTGATGC
This sequence comes from Zanthoxylum bungeanum, assembly GCA_019454045.1. Taxonomy (NCBI): domain Eukaryota; kingdom Viridiplantae; phylum Streptophyta; class Magnoliopsida; order Sapindales; family Rutaceae; genus Zanthoxylum; species Zanthoxylum bungeanum. Next base: position 23,439 of record SKCR01043198.1, read on the forward strand.
GAAGAAGAACACAACCCAGTTTGCTCTTTGTGTGAGTTCGGTTTGGCCTCCTTGGACTGCTATCATGCTCGGTTTTGGGTCATCTTCCTCCTTGAAAATCGGCAATGGATGTCCTCCATTAAAGCTCCAAGCTTTGAGATTCCATGCTCATAAATTCGTTTCCCTATCACCATAATATAACCCATGTGTGTGTGCTAGCACTCCTTATTCTTCTTGGATTTTCGGTCAAACCAAAATGGAAGAGAAGAAAATGGCTCCAAGCCAAGAGAGGAAGAGAAAACGTTTTGGCTCCAAAATGCCAAAACCGTGTGCTGTAATTGTAGAGAGAGAGAAAGTGTAAAAGCTTTTTTATATTTTCCAAAAATTAATTAAAGCCATTTACCACTTTTTATTTCTATTAAACAATTCATTTTACTTTTCAAAAAGCAAAGTCAAAAGGTCAAAAGCAAAAAGCAAAAATGCTTTTCCATCACCTATCACTTTTTACTATTCACATCAAGTCACTTTAATAAAGTGACAACATGTCAAGTCACATCACTCAAAGTGACAAATGATTTGACAATTGATGTGACTAGCGATTTGACGCTTGATGTGACTTGCGTGCCGCGTTCGAATTCGAAATGCGAATGCGCTCGCAATCACTCTCGGGCTCGGGTTCGCTAATTCCAAATTAACGAATTTTCCGTCGCGTCGTAATTAAATGATTACGCCTAGCGAAATCACTATTCACGTCGCTAACGAATTAATTCTAAATTAATTCGTTCACCCGAATTAAAATCTAATTTTAATTCCGCGTCAAAATCTAATTTCGTATAATATATCGAATATATTATTTTACCGATTAATTCCAAATTAATCGTTCTCTCTCTTTAATTAATATTTTATCCCAGATAAAATATCTCTGCAGTTAATCCCAGATTAATTTTCTCTATCTTCTAATTAATCCTAGATTAATTAAGTGCGAGTTATACATCATCGGTGAATCTTCAGGAAGCGACCCATGAGATCTCCGGATATGTTGGCAGTAAATACGGTCGTCGGATTATCCGAACACGTAAGTACCTCGTACTATGTTTATACCGATTTACAAGACAAGGTTGGCTTCTAGCAAAGCGCCATGCCTACCCAATTCTCCAGAAATATTCTTACAGGAATATATAGATCTGTATCAAGCGTAGTATACCGTAGTATTATGTATATCGGCCCAGTATCGGATAGTCACGTGCTAGGGCTGGGGCTGGATAAGTGTCTGCCCCGTCCGAAGCACATGTCGGATGTCTGGTAACTAGTCTCTATAATCGGATATTCATGACCTGGTCACAATATCCTGATTGGTTGCGCAACACTTAAGAGCACTAATACCATATCCTGCGTGACATCATCTCCAATATGACTGAAGTGATACTTCCATCTTGACATCACACCCAATACACTACGACTCTCTGATAAACCCAGAAGTGGTGTACGCAGAACCGGTTAAAGTCCTGTACCACCAAGACCAAAGTCTATCGATTATCGTAAGTATTAGCGATGCAAGTCTCAGGTTAAGACTATACACACCTACCTTGATTTCGGCCTCCCATAGACACATAGTCATAATACCAATGGGATTCCGAGAGGTCTATCCAGAGCGAAGCTGTTTCCCGCACCATCGGTGAAACACGACCTCCTATCGCACTTGCATAAGTATCCAATACTTATATATATGAGAACTATGCCGTTGTGCCCTCACAACGCGCACAAGTGCAATACTAGCCTATTCCGCATTATCGATGTCCTGTCTCGATAATACTCCAGCTAGGGATATTTAATGAGTAATCCTTCGGGGATTGATACTGTCTCATATCATTCTCAATCCAGGAACTAATCATATGGACCTCTCTTCATTTATACATTTATGGTGATCTAATCACAAATGATGAGAGTGCAATTTCCTTGTCACATAGTTAATTTGTACAACAACACCGTGATCTGTACAAATAGTGACGCTATGGGTAATTTTGTCCAACAATCTCCCACTTGGCACATAGCCAGTCACTCGAGTGTCTAACACCCGAACTATGTACGGTTCGCTCAAATTGCTGAGGAAAGGTTTTTGTCAGCGGATTTGCGTAATTATCTTCTGACGTGATTTATACGATCATCACATCGCAACGATGTATGATCCGAACGAATCAGATGATATAGAAGTATATATCTGGATCGTCGATGAGACCTTTAATTCCTTAGCCTGTGCTGACGCCTAGCTCAGCTGCTAAAAGAATTATATCTAATTTAATTAGATTTATTATTGATCCAAATGGCTTCTATTGCTGCCTCAGCTGCAGCAATAATCCCCATTTGTTGTTAATTCGGCAACAGTTATCTTGCTCGGCATATTTCCAGCTCACTGTCCCAGTGTTCAAACTTTTATAGTACCGCAGTATTTACCGGTTTGGAAACTTGCAGTAATGATCCTAGTCACTTCAAGTTCTCCATCTCCATAGTTTAAGACAACATCTTTAGTTCTCTTAGATACTAACAGATGTTCTTAATCTTCAATCCAGTGACTATCACTTGGATTGACCCGATTGTGACTCCATATGCTCGAAGCGTATGAGACACCAATTCAAGTACATTTTAAATGTACAATTTCCAGAGAGTGTTAACCAACTCCAAATCTATCCCAGTAGATCTTTATTCCTCGAATAAAGGTTGTTACTCCCCAGAATTCTACGGAGAATTTCTATTGAAAGCCAAGCTTTCATCAATTGCTATATGGGAATTTCACTGTCAGTGCCCTCTCCCACTAACCTCCTTATATACACAAGAGTTATTTCGTTTTGAGTCAAATCATAAACCATTATGATTATTTCAAAATGACAGTTCCAAGAACCTTATGCTTTTTTCAATCCAAACATGGATCGAATAACCCGCAAACCTCGTTTGTTGGTTATACAAAATCGTCAGAATGTTATAAACATTCTCCAAAGGTTTCCTTTTCAGGAAAGCGATTTTGATCTGCAACTGACATATTTCATAAATGAAATATGCAGTTATCAACAAGCATCTTCAAAATGGATTTACCACGGCAACAGGTAAAAGGTTGAACCGTTATTAACACAATGTTGATAACGATACCTTTCCGTCAAAAGCCCAGCTTTGTACGTTGCTATGTTGCCTTCCATGTATGTCTTCCTTGAAGACGTTTAATGTACCAATAGGCACAATGCCTTGTGGTACAACAACTAGTATTCAATAGTTGTTATACATGGAATCCATTTCGGATTCATGGAACTTTGCCATAATAGGGAGTCGATACCTCGTATCACTTCCTCAAAACATATTCGGTGGATATACCTTCATAAGATTGACATCTTTATGAGGTTAGATCAGAAACCCATACCCTAGGTCGTTTTCTGACTCTATCCGATCTACTCAGTTCTTGTGTATTCGAAGATTAATGGTATAAATTCATCATTGATGAACTATATGTGTTCCATTAGGAATAGGTGCCTTGAATAGTATTACTCTGATTTTCATCGAGTTTTACTATCCTCTTACTTACTACTGCATGTCTGTATTCCTCTCAGGAAAACTGCATGGTGAGCAACAATCTAATTGTTCTCTGGTGAGATGTATAAATACAATACTTATGGCATCCCTAGGATAGCCTACAATTGACACTTATCCAATTTGGGTTATAGTTTGGTATCATCCAAACATATGCCTAGCACCCCAAATGGTCAGGAATGAGAAACCCGGTTTCTTTCCCGTTCATATCTAATATGTAATCTGTCAAACAGATTAATATGGAACCTTATTCTAAATAAGTTATTGCACTGTTTATCTGTATCCATTGAAGGAAATGGTAGCTCAGAGCGACTCATGATTAGCCTTATCATGTCTAACATGATTCGGTTAATCCGTTCGGACACACCGTCACTTTGACGTGTTCCGGGAGGAGTCCTCATTTGAAAGAATAGTATACTCTTTCAAGTATATAAGAAACTTATTGCTTAAGTATTTTCCAATACGGTCTTACTGTGGCGGCATAATACTATAGCCGATCTGTTTGTCTATTTCGTGTCGAAGCTCTAAAAGTTTCCGATTTGTGTTCTTCAAAAGAAACACATAACCATAACGTGATGCCACATCCGTTTTAGGGTCACGAAATATTCATGTTCACATCTAGCTTAGCTAGATATGGGCCCACTTACTTCACCATGAATAGGGCTAACAGATCGGTGGCCCTTTTACTATTACCAAGCAAATAGTATTTTAGGTACTTTACCTAATAAACTAGATTCGCATACCTTATTTGAATAGTCAAATCAGTCCTAGTACCCACTCTTCAAAAGTGTGGATTACGAGTCTCGTTAAATTGTGTCCTAGACAACAATGCCACAAATAAGTCTCTATTGATCAAATCAATTTGAGCTATTTATTTGTCATTTTATATGTTTGAGATTTTATTTATATTCAAAATATAAATTATGTTATTTACATCTAATGTATTTATTCAGTATCATCTTTATATAATAAAACACTTAGTGTTCTATAATATAAAGGTTTTATCCGCAACGGATTAAACACTGATATAGAGATAATGTCTCTAGTCAAACTAGTTACATTATAACAGTTCCTAATTTAAGTATATGCCCAAAGGGTAGTTCCTAAACTTAGGTATCTACGGTCGAAACAGCGACTTTCGTCCCGTTTCCGATTCGCAGAGCAATCTCAGCTTGAAGTCAGTATCCTGCTCAAAGCAAATTCTGAACATCAATACATATATTTTATGTACCACACTAAGTATTTAAAATCTAATTTCAATACTAGTAGTGAACATAACTAAGACAAATATTTTTAAAGTTAGAGTCTCGCCCTTTCTTTAATTCCTTCGTGTCTGCCATATCCAAATGGTAGTCACTTTAGGATATGTCAATTATCCTTTCAATATTTCAGAAACCTTAGGCCAAGCCTTGGGTTCTTATAATATCGAAACGATGTGCACCTCGTGCTACATGCCCAATTGCAAAATTTGACTTTATCTCCTCTAGAATAGTCAATTAATTTTCCAAGAATTATAAATTGCAAATTTAATACTTCTTAAATCTAAAATTAGATTTATGACAAGTATATTAAATTAAGCATTAAAGTCATCATCACATAAATCTTCCAAAGATTTTATGCTCTACTTATTTTGCTTAATTTTGGGCTTAAGGTATAATAAGTTATTTTATCAAATAAAGTAACCTATTATTTATTCCCAATTATTTAAAATATTTTAATCCCAGATTATATTTTAAATATCCAACTTTTTCAATTTTATCTTGATTACAATAGTCCAACTATTTAATCAACGATTAGTGGTACTATATATATTATAATGATTATAATAGTCCAACTATATAATCAAATATAATCCAAATTAATTAACCTCAATTACATTGATTACTATAATACAATTATAAAATCAACTGTAAATTGAAATTAATTAATTCAAATATATTGATTAATATAATCCAATTATATATAATCAAGTATAATACAGTCCAACTGTTTATTAAAACAACAATTTAAATATTAGTCCAACTAACATTTGATATAACGACGAAATAATTTGAATGAGCGCGTATGGCGAGTAATTGAACGAATATTGCAAATTCAATTCTTGCCTCCCACTATTTTTCGGCGAGCCTCTAACCCTCTGTCGAGTACTCGGGAAACCGTGTTTCCTAGTGGGCTAGGATCCCGTTAAATATCACACAATCTTGACTTTGGCCAACAAATTGTATGATAATTAACTAGGTAGATCTCGAAGATCAATTGGATCTCATCCAATTCCTAGATCCAGTAGGCGGATATCCAAATCCTAAACATATATCTTATATATGCCAATACATCCAATGTATTACCTAACCTTTTCCTCTGAATCAACTAAGCCTTGGCTTTGGCACAACAAACCTAGTGATCCCAGCCAAGCGCGACCCATTGACAATGGAAAGTTTCGTAATCAATGTCGATGGACAAAAAGTGGTCTTGACTTTGGCCAACAAACCACAACTTGGACAAGACACCGATATGGAACAAAACTCTCGTGATTCAAAACACACTTTGACGGACAAAGGGCTTGACTTTGGCCAACAACCCTGCCAATCTCGGATCTTGAGTGAGAATCACTCAATGGAAGGAAAAACACTTGATATTGAGCGAGGGTTTTTCGCGTGCAATTGGCTACCACCAATTATTATCTTTGTTAAGGTCTCATCATCATACACCCTTAAACATGCATTCTAAACACATAATAAAGCGCATATGAAATAAAATAATAATGATATGCGGATGGATACTTTACATTGATCCTAGATCAAATCTCTCATGTTCTCTCTCCAAAGCTAGCACATGTATTTACTTCTACCCGTTACACTTCACTTCTAAAGAAACTACATACACTTCTAAAGATTACATTGAGGGGAATAGGGAGAAGAGAATACAAAGAAATAGGAGATAAGGCTGGCTGGACACGCAGGTCCAATTTAATAAATCAAATTTATTACAACAATTTCTAAAAATCGCCCCACCCGGCTAATATCCATCCGATATACATTATTCAAACCTCACAACCATGTATTCATACAAGCATGTTATCAATCAATCTAATCCAATTAATTAATCTTGATAATTAGTGATCATCCAATGTTCAAACAAAGATTTGATTTTGTTCGAGTCAAACTCGTATTGCGAACACGTACTCAAAGTACGATTTCTACTAATTAAATTAAATTACATGATTAAATCCAATTTAATACGTATTTAATTCTAGTTCATTATTTAATTCCAAATTAAATATTACACTTTATAAAATAACCTTTACGACTTAAATTCCAAATTTAATCGTTACGGGTCTCAAAGCCCGATTAATATCCAATATTAATTTAATTAAAGTCCAATGGGCTTTTAATTAATTTCTTGAGGCGTGGACTTTTGGTCAACTCGGGTCAAACCCGCAACCAAAGTCCAATCCGGGAGTTACCCCATAAGCCCATAAATTAATTTAGGCCCAATTAAACGTTAAAGGTTCATTAGTCGCATTTGGGCCTTTTGGAAGCAGTTTTGGGCCTAATTGGATTCAACCAATTTTGGCCTAACCAACTTTGTACAACAAAGTCCAATAAACCCAATAACAACTTTGAAAGCCCAAATCCAATTTTAAGCCCATAATTTAATTCCAAAAATTCCAAATTTTCCAATTAAATTACCTAAAGTGTATAGCATTATTAATTGCCCAAATCAAAGTTTCCAAAACATCAAATTTGTCCAATTAATCATGCTTAACATCAATTAATCATGTCCAACATAATTAAATCAAAATCAAACCCAATTTCATGCTTCAAGTGTCTCGGCCAAAGAGGGAAATTATGCCCAAATCAAATTCAATCCAATTGAACCAAATTAAACATAAATTCAACATCCCCAAATGATTTGTAAGTCATCCAATGAACAAAAAAATCAAAAAACCAAGACAATTTTAGGGATCATATTTTCGGCCATCACAAGCAAATTGGGGAAAATTGTTCCAAACACTTTTTCATCTAATTGATCTAATCAATCATCAATTAAACAACATTCAAGCATTCTAAATCATCCAATTTCATTAAACATGCTCAAAATCAAGTTTACCCAAATTTGTCATGCCCAAAATTTAGGGAAAATGGATCCAACCAAATTTCATGAAATTGATTATGCACAACATCAATTCAACCCCATTCAAGCATACTATACTAACAATTTAATCATTTGATGCTCAAATTGAGTTTACCCAAATTAAAGTTTTGGCCAACATTAAGCAAATTGAGGAAAATCAATCCAATTAATTTTTCATCAAATTGATTACATATAACTCTAATTTATTCATATACAAGCGTTCTTAAACAAACAATTTGTTAAAATCATGCTTAAATCAAAAAGCCCCAAATTTTGCTCAAGAACCCTAAATTCGTTTTATGCAACCAATAGCTCAAGATACCATTGTTGAGTTTCAATCAAGTCCCAAGATCATAAATCATGCATAAAAACGAGTTGAATACAACCAATGAGGAGGTGTGGAATATACTCACAATGGTCGGTTTTGATGCGAAGAAGAACACAACCCATTTTGCTCCTTGTGTGAGTTCGTTTTGGCCTCCTTGGACTGCTATCATGCTCGGTTTTGGGTCATCTTCCTCCTTGAAAATTCGGCCATGGATGTCCTCCATTAAAGCTCCAAGCTTTGAGATTCCATGCTCATAAATTTGTTTCCCTATCACCATAATATAACCCATGTGTGTGTGCTAGCACTCCTTATTCTTCTTGGATTTTCGGTCAAACCAAAATGGAAGAGAAGAAAATGGCTCCAAGCCAAGAGAGGAAGAAGAAAACGTTTTGGCTCCAAAATGCCAAAATCGTGTGCTGTAATTGTAGAGAGAGAGAAAGTGTAAAAGCTTTTTTATATTTTCCAAAAATTAATTAAAGCCATTTACCACTTTTTATTTCTATTAAACAATTCATTTTACTTTTCAAAAAGCAAAGTCAAAAGGTCAAAAGCAAAAAGCAAAAATGCTTTTCCATCACCTATCACTTTATACTATTCACATCAAGTCACTTAAATAAAGTGACAACATGTCAAGTCACATCACTCAAAGTGACAAATGATTTGACAATTGATGTGACTAGCGATTTGACGCTGATGTGACTTGCGTGCCGCGTTTGAATTCGAAATGCGAATGCGCTCGCAATCACTCTCGGGCTCGGGTTCGCTAATTCCAAATTAACGAATTTTCCGTCGCGTCGTAATTAAATGATTACGCCTAGCGAAATCACTATTCACGTCGCTAACGAATTAATTCTAAATTAATTCGTTCGCCCGAATTAAAATCTAATTTTAATTCCGCGTCAAAATCTAATTTCGTATAATATATCGAATATATTATTTTACCGATTAATTCCAAATTAATCGTTCTCTCTTTAATTAATATTTTATCCCAGATAAAATATCTCCGCAGTTAATCCCAGATTAATTTTCTCACTCTTCTAATTAATCATAGATTAATTAAGTGCGAGTTATACATCATCGGTGAATCTTCAGGAAGCGACCCATGAGATCTCCGGATATGTTGGCAGTAAATACTGTCGTCGGATTATCCGAGCACGTAAGTACCTCGTACTACGTTTATACCGATTTACAAGACAAGGTTGGCTTCTAGCAAAGCGCCATGCCTACCCAATTCTCCAGAAATATTCTTACAGGAATATATAGATCTGTATCAAGCGTAGTATACCGTAGTATTATGTATATCGGCCCAGTATCGGATAGTCACGTGCTAGGGCTGGGGCTGGATAAGTGTCTGCCCCGTCCGAAGCACATGTCGGATGTCTGGTAACTAGTCTCTATAATCGGATATTCATGACCTGGTCACAATATCCTGATTGGTTGCGCAACACTTAAGAGCACTAATACCATATCTTGCGTGACATCATCTCCAATATGACTGAAGTGATACTTCCGTCTTGACATCACACCCAATACACTACGACTCTCTGATAAACCCAGAAGTGGTGTACGCAGAACCGGTTAAAGACCTGTACCACCAAGACCAAAGTCTATCGATTATCGTAAGTATTAGCGATGCAAGTCTCAGGTTAAGACTATACACACCTACCTTGATTTCGGCCTCCCATAGACACATAGTCATAATACAAATGGGATTCCGAGGGGTCTATCCAGAGCGAAGCTGTTTCCCGTACCATTGGTGAAACACGACCTCCTATCGCACTTGCATAAGTATCCAATACTTATATATATGAGAACTATGCCGTTGTGCCCTCACAATGCTCACAAGTGCAATACTAGCCTATTCCGCATTATCGATGTCCTGTCTCGATAATACTCCGGCTAGGGATATTTAATGATTAATCCTTCGGGGATTGATACTGTCTCATATCATTCTCAATCCAGGAACTAATCATATGGACCTCTCTTCATTTATACACAAATGATGAGAGTGCAATTTCCTTGTCACATAGTTAATTTGTACAACAACACCGTGATCTGTACAAATAGTGATGCTATAGGTCATTTTGTCCAAAAGGAAGGGTAAAGTTGGAAATTAGCATTTTTCAGATTTAACTCGCTTGTTTCGCTTCGGGTTCACTTGTTGGACCTCTGTTTTTAAACACACCAAACCCAATCCAAAATAATTAAAACATTTAAAACACATCTCACAAATTAAATAATTAAAATTAAATCAAAATCAAATTAAAACCAATTAAATTAAATTAAAATCTAATTAAACTAAAAATTCCAAAATTAAAATAAATCACTTCCTAATTTTAATTAAATCACACACCAAAATAAAATAATTTCTTGCCTTAAATAATTAAATTAAACACAAATTAAATTACTTGATTTCTTTCCTTTTTAAAAGCCATGCAAACCATAGTGAATCACTATAAAATAACACATTCCCAACCCTTGAACCGTCCTCCTCTCTCTTGGCAGTGACCACAAACCCAAACAAAAGAAACCCTAATAGCCAGACCCCTTATTCAACACTTCGCGCACAGCCCTCACACCCAATCAGCCACTAACAAGCCAACAAATAACCCATAAAACCCTTAACCACGTTGACATCACGGCTGCCTTCTCTCCCTCATAAAAACTAAACCTAAACAAACCCTCACGCCTCTCTCTCCCTCACAAACGAAAGAAATAAACCCTAGCTCATCACTCACGCAAACAGCCAGTCCATTCACGGCACTAACCTCCTTCCCTTCATAACTTCACGCCATCAACCATTGTCAACAAATGCCAATAGCTACAAAGCCTCCCCACTCACGTTGCTAGCCCCTGACGCACCAAGAACCTTCAACGCCACCTGCCCTCTTTAACGCCACAGCCTTCAACTTCTCACACAAAACCTCAGCAACTCACGACCACGTACACGCCTTAAGCTTTCCTGGACACACACACTAGCAGCCCTTCAATACACACAGGCCACACCACATTCTCTCTACACTCAACTGACACGCAGCAGCTGCCCACTTCAACAAAGCCACTCACTGCCCCTTGCCTTAACCAAGCCTTCAACTCACGCACTGCTCAGCCCCCTGCACCACACGCACACTCACTGCACCATAAACCATCTTCACGCCACTCAATGCCCCTTGCCTTAACCAAGCCTTCAACTCACGCACTGATCAGCCCCCTACACCACACACACACTACCCACTAAACTGTCCAGTTTGCCGCAGAATTAACCCCTGAAAATACCCCCCAAACAGCCCCAATACTGCATTGAAAACTGTCCAGCAATTCCCGCAGAAATCACCAAAAAAACCGCAACTCATACCCATCCAAACACTCCAAAACAGTCCCCTAAATTACCAAAAAACAGTGTCCAGAAAATACAACAAAAACAGCAGCGAAACAGAGTGAAAATAGCAGCCCAAACAGTGGAACAGCGAGGAAAAATGTTGGATTAGTGAAACAGAAAAGTTGCAGAGCATTCTCTCTTCTGACGGCCATGTAACGCGCTTTCGAGAGACGACAAAAGAGGTTAGACCTGAGGGCACCCTTTTTACTAATTATCTTTCTTTTCTTTTATTTATTTTAATATATTCTCGCATGAGAGTCATTTGTTGAGGCATGATGTGAATTCCGGATGAACGGAATGCATGTTCTCTTTTGTGGTATATCGGATGGAAACCCGGACGTAAATTCCGTAGCCGAATCTGAAAGGACGGTAGTACGATTTGCACTCGGGATACAACGCCACGTACTACTTAAGAGACACACGTATTTCGTTTCATCCAACCATGTATTTGAGCATGATTAGGTTGCTAGTACGTTATATATTTTTGTAAACATGATTTAGTTGTTTATTTTTAAACACGATTAGTTATTCGTTTTGCAATTGGAATTTGCATTAGATTTATGTTATTGTTTACTTTTCGCATTATATAATTGAAATATGTTCATGAGATTGCCGTGTGCTGTCGTGTGTTATGAGGACTTACTTTCCGAGCATGCAAACTTAGACATAGGATTTATCTTTATGAACATGAACTAGATAGAGGTTGTTCTTGAGCATGTTGCATAGATTCGGTTAAGATATTGCACAAATCACATCATTACAAGTGGCATAACTAAGGGACCATTCTGAACCTAATGGTTTGTGGTCTTCCCTTGCGAGGGGTGAGTGCGGCCTTAAATCTTTGTCCCAGTTCACACTGGGTGGCGACTCCATGTTATTTCTCCGGTTTAGTTCCCCCGCGGCCTATTCCGTACTCCCAACTAGCCCGCGAGCCTAGAACAGCGTCGTCAAGTTCTGTGTCCTACAGTCTGGCGACTCCACTGGGGATAGAGATTCGGCCCCGAAATCATGTCTTGTGATGTGTAAAATTTGTGCATTAGTTGACCCTTTTTATAGTGGGTTGAGGGAGTTCAATCAAAGGCATTGTCATAAACCCGCATGAGAACGATAGTTGTATATCTTGTAGAAGTTGCCCATTTATGCTTTTGATAACCACATGCATATTATATCTCATATGTCGTATGCATCTCATGCATACATCTATCATGTTAACCCGTGTCTTAAAAGCCATCATAGATATTCGTTGGGTTAGAGAAGGAAAAAAGGGTTTGTCAAGAGGAGTTTAGCAAACGTGAATCAAGAAACAGAAAAGCTTACGGAAAGGATAGAAAGACCATTAGGAGGGGCCTTCAAAAAAAAAAAAAGAAAAAAAAAAGAGAAAAAAAAGAGAGAGAAAAAATTGTTTGTTTTTAGTCCTTGATAGTTAAACATAAGTCCAATGATGAAATTGACAGTTTTAGGGCGAAACCTTAGAAACGATAAACTCTTGACGTGCTTTTATCTGATACTTTGAGTGATTGATCTATGTTAGACTCGTAAGCACTTGATTATGGTTCTTAGTAGTGAAAACCTAAGTAGTTGGCAAAGTGACTAGTTGACAAAATTGTAGGTTGGTGAATGACCGTTTTCTTAGATGTCTATCCTAATTTTCTTATGTTATGATGTGTGGTATGGTTGAAAAGGAAAGAAAAGTCTCTAAAGAAAAGAATTGAACCACCTATAACCGATAAGCGTGAAGCTACCCATGGGGGAGTATTAGGACCACCATGAGGAGAAATGCTACCTTAAAGGGTAGGTGTGTTGAAAAAATGAAAAGAAAAAAAAATAAAAAATGAACTTCAAAATGAAAAGGAAAAAATGAGAGACAAAGGAAAATAGAGATAAAGCCATACCACATTGAGCACGAAAAAGCAATTGCGGAATATAATTGAGATATCTAGGTTGGTTTGACCCACCGATCCAGATTTTTGAAACAAAATCATTGAGTTGGCTTGCTTAAGGATCAAGCTGTGAAAGAACCTTTGCACACACATATTTTGAGACTGACATAGATCATTTATTCAAAAACTCAGATTTGAGTTGCATTGAGTGTTTTGAATGTTCTCTGATTTCATTACTGGGCATTTCTTGAGGACGATAATATGTATAACTATTGGGACTATTTTGTAGCATGTGATATAGTATGATTATATGGAAGGCCCCACCATGTGGTTCATCTTGACCAAGTGCAAACAGTAGAGAACAGAAAGCTAAATTAAGACTGGGAGCGACCAGTCTACCACCTCGTGAATAAGAAGAATAACAAGAAATTGAGCCATGAGACCAGAGAGAAGACTGAGCAATCACTTGGAGAACTGGAGGAAGACCTAACCCAGCGGAATAGGAAATTCATTAATGCATGCATGCATACACGTAACATATTTTGCATTCTCTTTTTGTGTTTGTTTTGTTTTGTATTCACAGGTTTCAAAGAAGAAAAAGAGAAAGCGGCAAAGACAAGCCAACCAGAATCAGCAATATATGAGTAGTAGTTTTGGGGATGAGTCCCAAGGTTGAGGCCCAGATCAGTTTCAATTTGGGGATGAGTCCTAGGATTGAGGCCCATATCAGTTTCAGTTTAGGGATGAGTCCTAGGGTCGAGGCCCATATCGTCAGAGTTTTGGAATGAATCCGGGAATGAATCATAGGGCCGAGGCCCACATCGTCAGAATTTTGGAATGAATCAGGGAATGAATCCCAGGGTCGAGGCCCACGTCAGTAGAGTTTTGGAATGAATCCCAGGGTCGAGGCCCACGTTAGCAGAGTTTTGGAATGAATCCCAGGGTCAAGGCCCACATCAGCATAATCCGAGAATGAATCCTAGGGTCGAGGCCCACAGCAGCAGAGTTTTGTAATAAATCCGGGAAGGAATCCTAGGGTCGAGGCCCACATCATCAGAGTTTCGGGAATGAATCCCAAGGACGCGGCCCACTTCACCAGCAGTTTTGGGGATGAGTCCCAAGGTTAAGACCCACACATCATTAAAAGCCGGGAATGACACTCCGAGAATGGAGCACAGGTTCGGGAATGAACAAACTGAAAATGGAACTCCGAGAATGGAGCAAGGTTCGAGAATGAATAAGCCGAGAATGGCAATCCGAGAATGGAACAAGGTTCGAAAGTGAACAAGCCAAGAATGGTAATCCGAGAATGTAGCAGAGTTCGAGAATGAACAAGCCAAGGATGGAAATCCAAGAATGGAACAAGGTTCGGGAATAAGCAAGTCAGGAATGGCACTCCGAGGATGAAGCACGGTTCGAGAATTGACCACCTCACAATAACGGTTCAGGAATAGACCATCTCATACAGCACAGTTCGGGAATGAACAATTACATCAGCATCAATATCAGTCTTGCCGGGTATGGCAATCTGAGGGCGAGGACCACATTAGCATCAGTAGCAGTCTCGCTGGGTATGGAAATCTGAGGGCGAGGCCCACGTCATTATCAGTATCAGTCTTACCGGGTATGGCACTATGGGGGCGAGGCCCACATCATTACTAGCATCAGTACTGCCGGGTATGGCACTCCAGGTATGGAGATACAACATCAATTCTGCCAGGTATGGCACTCCGGTATGGAGATACAACATTAGTTCTGCCTGGTATGGCACTCCGGGTATGGAGATACAACATCAGTTCTACCGAGTATGGCACTCCGAGTATGGAGATACAACATCGGTTCTGCCGGGTATGGCACTCCGGGTACGGAGATACAGAATCGGTTCTGCCGGGTATGGCACTCCGGGTATGGAGATACAGCATCGGTTCCACCGGGTATGGCACTCCAGGTATGGAGATACATCATCGGTTTTGCCGGGTATGGCAATCTGGGGGCGAGGACCACATTAGCATCAGTAGCAGTGTCGCCGGGTATGGAAATCTGGGGGTGAGGCCCACGTCATTATCAGTATCAGTCTTACCGGGTATGGCACTCTGGGGGCGAGGCCCACATCATTACTAGCATCAGTACTGCCGGGTATGGCACTCCAGGTATGGAGATACAACATCAGTTCTGCCAGGTATGGCACTCCAGGTATGGAGGTACAACATTAGTTCTGCCTTGTATGGCACTCCGGGTATGGAGATATAACATCAGTTCTGCCGGGTATGGAGATACAGCATCGGTTCTGCCAGGTATGGCACTCCGGGTATGGAGATATAGCATCGGTTCTGCCAGGTATGGCACTCCGGGTATGGAGATACAGCATCGGTTCCACCGGGTTGGCACTCCGGGTATGGAGATCCATCATCGGTTTTGCCGGGTATGGCACTCTGGGGCCGAGGCCCACGTCATCATCAGTATCAGTTTTGCCGGGTATGGAGCTCCGGGTATGGAGACATCAGATTAGTTTGGCCAGGTACGACACTCCGGGTATGGAGACATCAGAATCAGTCTTGCTGGGTATGGCACTCTGGGGGCGAGGCCCACATTAGCATCAGAATCAGTCTTGCCGGGTATGGCACTCTAAGGGCGAGACCCATATCAGTATCAACATAGGGGCGAGGCCAATATCAGTATCAGTTTGAGGGTGAGGCCATATCAGTATCGGTCTGGGCGAGGCCTACGTCTGTATCAATTGAGGGCGAGGCCCACATCAGTATTAGTCTGGGGCGAGGCCCACATTTGTATCAGTTCAGGGGCGAGGCCCACGTCAGTATCAGTTTTGGGCCGAGGCCCACATCAGTCTGGGGGGAGGCCCATGTCAGTATCAGTTCAGGGGCGAGGCCCACGTCAGTATCAGTTTTGGGGCGAGGCCCACGTCAGTATCAGTGTTGGGGCGAGGCCCACATCAGTATAAGTCTGGAGCAAGGCACACATCAGTATGGGGGCAAGGCCCCCGTCAGTATCAGTTCAGGGGCGAGGCCCACATCATCAGTTTGAGGGCGATGTCCCTATGTCAACGGTGTTGGATCGAGGTGCCACCATTGTCGGTTGTAGTTTCGGGATGCGTCCCAGGGTCGAGGTGCCCATTACATCATCATATTGAGGGATAGGTCCCTATTGTCAGCGGTATTAGGTCGAGGTGCCCCCGTTGTCGGTTGTATTTTCGGGATGCGTCCTAGGGTCGAGGAGCCCACTACATCATCAGCTTGAGGGCGAGGTCCCTATTGTCAGCGGTGTTGGGTCGAGGTGCCCCTGTTGTCCGTTGTAGTTCCGGGATGCGTCCCAGGGTCAAGGTGCCCACTACATCATCATATTGAGGGCGAGGTCCCTATTGTCAGCGGTATTGGGTCGAGGTGCCCCGTTGTCGGTTGTAGTTACGGGATGCGTCCCAAGGTCAAGGTGCCCACTACATCATCAATTGAGGGAAAGGTCCATATTGTCAGCGGTATTGGGTCGAGGTGCCCCGTTGTCGATTGCAGTTCCGGATGCGTCCCAGGGTCGAGCGCCCACTGCATCATCATCACAGTTCACATTCGGTGGTTCGGGAACAAAGCCCAGAGGTCGAGGTGCATCCCACCATATCTACTACATCATCAAATCGGTTCGAAGCAGCGGGCAACCAGGTGGCAGCTGGCGCGCCAGGTAAGTGAAAATGCATTACACGTACTTTGATAGGATTGTCATTGTCACACACTGCACAAGTCCCATCAAAGTGGGGGCGACTGTAGGCACTGTATTTTTGCATTATAAGGCCCGATGATGAGTCTTGTATGGAGGACACTACCTCTTTAGTTGTGGAAGCCGCGGGAAACAGACGTTGGAAGGGTAAAGTTGGGAATTAGCATTTTGTCAGATTTAACTCGCTTGTTTCGCTTCGGTTCGCTGGGGACCTCTGTTTTTAAATACACCAAACCCAATCCAAAAGAATTAAAACATTTAAAACACATCTCACAAATTAAATAAGGAAAATTAAATCAAAATCAAATTAAAACCAATTAAATGAAATTAAAATATAATTAAACGAAATTCCAAAATTAAAATAAATCACTTCCTAATTTAATTAAATCACACACCAAAATAAAATAATTTATTGCCTTAAATAATTAAAATTAAACACAAATTAAATTACTTGATTTCTTTCCTTTTTAAAAACCATGTAAACCGTAATGAATCACTATAAAATAACACATTCCCAACCCTTGAACCCTCCTCCTCTCTCTCGGCAGTGACCACAAACCCAAACAAAAGAAACCCTAATAGCCAGACCCCTATTCAACACTTCGCGCACAGCCCTCACACCCAATCAGCCACTAACTAGCCAACAAATAACCCATTAAACCCTTACCAACGTTGACATCACAGCTGCCTTCTCTCCCTCAAAAAAACTAAACCTAAAAACAAACCCTCACGCCTCTCTCTCCCTCACAAACGCAAGAAAGAAAATAAACCATATATCATCACTCACGCAAACAGCCAGTCCATTCACGTCACTAACCTGTTTCCCTTCACAACTTCACGCCATCAACCATTGTCTACAAACGTCAATAGCTACAAAGCCTCCCCACTCACGTTGCTAGCCCCTGACGCACCAAGAACCTTCAACGCCACCTGCCCTCTTTAACGCCACAGCCTTCAACTTTCACACACAAAACTTCAGCAACTCACGGCCAGGAAACACGCCTTGACCTTTCCTGGACACACACACTAGCAGCCCTTCAATACACACAGGCCACGCCACATTCTCTCTACACTCAACTGACACGCAGCAGCTGCCCACTTCAACAAAGCCACTCACTGCCCCTTTCCTTAACCAAGCCTTCAACGCACGCACTGCTCAGCCCCCTGCACCACACGCACACTCACTGCACCATAAACCATCTTCACGCCACTCATTGCCCATTGCCTTAACCAAGCCTTCAACTCGGCACTGCTCAGCCCCCTGCACCACACGCACACTGCCCACTAAACTGTCCAGTTTGCCGCAGAATTAACCCCTGAAAATACCCCCCCCCCCCCAAACAGCCCCAAAACTGCGCTGAAAACTGTCCAGAAATTCCCCTAGAAATCACCAAAAATAACCGCAACTCAAACCCCTCCAAACACGCCAAAACAGTCCCCTAAAAATTAACAAAAAATACAAGAAAAACAGTAGCGAAACGGATGTGAAAATAGCAGCCCAAACAGTGGAACAGCGAGGGAAAAATGTTGGTTAGTGAACCAGAAAACTTGCAGAGCATCTCCATTCCAACGGCCGTGTAACGCGCTTTCGAGAGACGAAAAAAGAGGTTAGACCTGAGAGCACCCTTTTTACTTATTATATTCGTTTCTTTATTTATTTTAATATATTGTCGATGAGAGTCGTTTGTGGAGGGCATGATGTGAATTCCGGATGAATGAAATGCATGTTCTCTTTTGTGGTATATCGGATGGAAACCCGGACGTAAATTCCGTAGCCGAATCGAATGGACGGTTAGTGGATTTGCACTCGGGATACAACGGCCACGTACTACTAAGAGACACACGTATTTCGTTCATCCAACCATGTATTTGAGCATGATTAGGTTGCTAGTACGTTATTTATTTTTGTAAGCATGATTTAGTTGTTTATTTTTAAGCACGATTAGTTATTGTTTTGCAATTGGATTTTGCATTAGATTTAGTTATTGTTTACTTTTCGCATTATATAATTGAAATATGTTCATGAGATTGCCGCGTGTGTTGTCGTGTATTATGAGGACTTACTTTCCGAGCATGCAAACTTAGACATAGGATTTATCTTATGAACATGAACTAGATATAGTTGTTCTGAGCATGTTGCATAGATTCGGTTAAGATATTGCACAAATCACATCATTACAAGTGGCATAAGTAAGGGACCATTCCGAACCCAATGGTTTGAGGTCTTCCCTTGCGTGGGGTGAGTGCGGCCTTAAATCTTTGTCCCAGTTCACACTGAATGGCGACTTCATGCTATTTCTCCGGTTTAGTTCCCCCGCGGGCTATTCCGTAATCTCAACTAGGCCGCGAGCCTAGAACAGCATCATCAAGTTCTGTGTCTTACACCAAGGTACTTATGCACCACCTCACTACTTTGGCATCTATTGGTATGAACTTTCGCTTGAATTTATTTTTTATCAAATACGTTTTACCGGTATAAATAAATTTTCATTAACCATAGCCACATTACTTTGGCAGACAGAACCACGGTATCAGGAAAATATTTACATCCATATTGACGCGACGGAGCCATTAGTGTAAAATACACTCACAAAAAACAAAGCCTTATTATAGGATTTTTAAATTACAGTCAAACAGTAAAAATAATTGATCCAATCAATTAATTCTCAAGCATGTGTAAAATAAATGAATTAAAAATCAAATATCTAAAGCATGAAAAATTATTTGGGATGTAGGATCAGACGCTCTGATACCAATTTTATTGGGGTAAGCGCAGCAGAAGTGCGGTGGAAGGGCGAAAATGGTTTTTAAATATTTTAAAATTTTCCGATCAAATTAATAATATCAATATTCATAATTACCCAAATAAGTTATATATATTTTTATTACAATTAATAACATAATATATTTTGAAACACGATAAATTATTTTACAAAAAATATTTCGATAAATATTACACGTAACGGGCAAACGGTCAAACCGGTGACCAATCGCCGATCGGGGCAACGCAATCACTTAGACAGTGACCGGTCAGCCCTTGGGCTGCCCAACTAGTGCCCAGTTCACTGGTTTCATAGTGGTGATGCG
>SKCR01043199.1:0-41748 GCA_019454045.1 Zanthoxylum bungeanum
CGTGGTAAGAGGCGTCGAATTAATCTGGATCTTAACCTTTAATTTCTGTAAAATTTTCAGCTAACCAGGTACGACCTTCTAAACTTCTCTTCTACTGTTTAAGACATTGGGGACAATGTCTCATTTAGGTTTGGGGGTGAGGTATAGTTAATAGTACTTGTTTGTTTTGTGTTTTTATTTTTAGTCCAAAATTTTTCGAAAAAAAAAAAAAAAAAAAATTGAAAATTTTTCAAAAATTACAAAAATTTTTGCATTTTTGGTGTTTTATTTTAACTAAAAAAGGGTGAAATTGGTGAGAGGTAGCTGAGTAAGAAGTTTCCACTCCTGAGACGTATCTCAAATCATTTATTTCGAAATAAGTTATCTTTGTTTATTTCCTTTTGAATTATTTAATTTGTGAATTC
This sequence comes from Zanthoxylum bungeanum, assembly GCA_019454045.1. Classification (NCBI taxonomy): domain Eukaryota; kingdom Viridiplantae; phylum Streptophyta; class Magnoliopsida; order Sapindales; family Rutaceae; genus Zanthoxylum; species Zanthoxylum bungeanum. The sequence continues at coordinate 405 of SKCR01043199.1, forward strand.
TCCTTAACACTGACTAAAAGGGATCTTCATATGTTCAGTTGACAGGTATTATGAACTTACATGGAAACATACGGACATGAGCTAAAATTGAAAAGTTTGTAATATTCAGTGCTATAGTTTAATGGGAGGAAGCATCTCTAAATGTGATGGAGTAAAAAAAAAAAAAAAAAAAAAAAAAAAAAAAAAAACGTCCGAGATCCGGGTTATTAAGTCTGTAAGGGTGTTTAACACCTAGTGCCCTAAAACCAACTGGTTTGGGAGTCATGGCCCAAAGCTCGCTACATGGATCGAAGATGCTACAAAAATATATATTTATATCTGAAGTCTGAGTAATTAAGTTCGTAGGGGTGTCTTAACACCTGGTGCCCTAAAGCCAACTGGTTTGGGAGCCACCGACCCAAAGCTCGCTACATAGACGGAAGGTATTGTATATAAATAAAAAGTCAAAATTCAGAAAAAGCAAAGAAAAAATCAAAAAATCAGAAAATTATTCCATTGCTACAAAAAGGTGTGAAATCTGATAGAACTTTAGGACAAAAATATTGCTCTCTTATCAACTGCACTTATGACTGTTGTGGGCAAAAATGAGTGATTAATATTCTGTTGGCTGTGTATATGGAGAATGGCAAAAATAAACGGAGAATTTACTTATTCAGTAATTTAGAAAGAAACAAAACAACTAGTAACTTGGAGTAGAATTTTCACCTGATTAGTTACTATCTTCTTTATTCTCTTTTCGCTTGTCTTTTTGCTTTTGTGTGCATTAGTTTTAAATACCTTTTTACTTTTGTAAAATGTTTGTGGGTATCATTGCTGTAAACCCTCACGAGACTACACTCGTCCACTAGGGACACCTAGGGGTTTAAAGGCTTGTTGTATATGCTAAATGCAACCGTGATCCCTACGAAAGTGGCTTAGTTAAATTTTGTTATTTTATTCTGTATTTTGCTCGAGGACTAGCAAAATGTTAGGTTTGGGGGTGTGATGAGTGGTATTTATATCACTATTTCCCACTCATTTAATCTAATATTTTGTATAGTTTCTTGAGTTATGTGAACGTTTTGATGTGTTTTATTGTTATTTTGCAGATAAATAAAGTTTGGACAGCACTGGAGGCAATTTGGAGCAAAACCGGACAAAAATGCGTCAACAGGGATATTTTCGTCTCTTTCGCGTCGCGACGCTGGAACACTGCGCGCCGCGACGCCCAGCGTGCGCCGAATCTGCTAACATGCGCCGGGTCCACAAAATCAGAATCTGAGAAAAGTTGACTTTGCTAACGTGCGCCGTGACACGTGTCACCATCACAACAGAGATGCTAAAATGCGCCGTGCCACGTGTCGAAATCCTATTGCTTGGACGGCCACCGACCCACGTGTCATCCTACGTGTCGCCACATCATCGTCCACATCAGCAGCCACATCAGCAAGTCAACCGAGTCAACATGCCATGTCATCATCAGCCAATCACAGCGCGACACGTGTCAATCTCTCATTCGTCTGACGGCCGCCGCCCCACGTGTCGCCACGTTGTCTTCCACATCATCAGAGTGACGTCACCAATGACGTCATGAACAGTGACACGTCACCAATGACGTCAGCATAATAATTGAGTCTTAGCCGCCTTGCCACGTGTCGCTTCAACAGTCAGCCGACATGCCACGTGTCGCCTTCTCATCGTGCCACGTCAACCAAATAGTGAAAAATCCAGCGTCGCGACGCTGAGGCTTTGGCGTCGCGACGCGCGAACAGTGACCAAATAGTGAATTTTTTTGCTATAAATAGGCCGCGAATTTTCAATTTTCATTACACCTTTTCTCACTCCTTCTATGTAATTAGGGAGTTTCTCTCTCTAGAATTTTCATTTTTATTTTTTACTTTTTACTTTTGTAATAATTTTAATTACTGTTTGTAGTAATAATAATTTACTTTCTTTATTTTACAGTTTTTACTATTCACTATGCGGAGGTAACTTCCCTATGCTAAGGTGAAAGGTAATTATTTTACTATTGCTATTTAGATTAATCTCCCTTAAAAATAATATATTTACTATTTAAAATTCTGATTAATAAAGGAATACCGCTATATTGGTCGGTTGGTAAATTTATTTTCTGTTGGTTTGAAACTGATTAATCAAGGATACCGCCAGACTGGTCGGTTGGTAAATTTATTTTGGTACCGCCTTTATGGCTGGATTATGGACAAATATTACCGCCTATATGGCTGGTTGGACTTAATTGGACTATTTCATAAGTTTATATATTATTTTATTGGGAGATATCTAAATTAGTAATATTAAAAGTAATTCCTTTTTGCCTTAGCATTTTATTTCATTTGTAATTTTCTCTTCAGCATTTTCATTATCGCAATTACTTTTCAGCAGTTTATGTCTTTTATTTTCAAGTTTTTATCAGCCCTAGCTATGTGTCATAACTAAGTTAATATCTAGGGTTGTGATGAAATTCAATGTCACGGGTTTATAAGGGTTAGATTATAAATTGGGTAATATAAAGATTTATTTATTGAGTCTTAATCTTAATGCTCTTTAATTTACTGGCCATTAATTAAATTGACTAGGTAAACTTAAAATGAACTAGACATAGGGATTTTAAGTTTAAGACCTTAGATTCAATAGCCCACGATCTTCCTTAAGGATAGATAACCCTTTCAATAGATTTCCTTACAGGATAGGAATATACCTGTCGGGCGGGGGTAGTCTTAATTGGAACTTAATCGTAATGAATCTAGGTAATTTGGTTGACATAGACATATGGTTCAATTGGATTATACTAGGTATTTGTAATTGACCATCGGAAGAGGCTTTTACATAAATTAGTGTTTCAGGTTAATAAATCAATATATTACCCAATTATAAAATAACCACTTTATCTTTATATAATATTGGAATAAATCACAACCCTAGATAGTTTTAATATTGAATTTTCTCAAAATATCTTTTCAATAAATTTTATTTTATTGTCTTTAAATTTAGAATCGTCGCTATTTCAAATTAGTTAAACAACCTGTTAGATACTAGTAATCATTTAACCTCATAAAATTAATAACTTAGGTATTAAGTCCTCGTGGGATCGATACTTTTTATACTACTTGAACGATACGTGCGCTTGCGTTATACGTGTGTGTTTACGCCGGTCAGGGCACTAGGTGTTAAAACACCCTTACAGACTTAATAACTCGGATCTCATACGTTTTTTTTTTTTTTTACTCCATTGCTTTTTGAGATGCTTCCTCCAATTAAACTATAGCACTGAATATTACAAACTTTTCAATTTAGCTCATGTCTGTATGTTACTATATATGTTGATAATATCTGCTAACTAAACATATGAAGATTCCTTTTAGTCCGTTTTATGGAGAATTCACAAACTAAATAATTCAAAATGAAATAAACAAAAATTAACGTGTTTCGAAATAGGCTTAAGATACGTCTCAGGAGTGGAAACTCCTTACTCGGCTATCTTTTACCAATTTCACCTTTTTAGTCAAAATAAAAACACAAAAACACAAAATATTTTTGTAATTTTTGAAAAGTTTCCAATTTTTTTGTATTTTTCGAAAAATTTTGGACTAAAAATAAAAAAAACACACAAACTAAAAACAAGGTACTGATCAACTAATTCCCTCCCCCAAACCTAAATGAGACATTGTCCCCAATGTCTTAAACAGTTAAAGGAGAGTTAAGAAGGTCGTACCTGGTTAACTGAAATCTACAGGAAATTAAAGGTTAAGATCCAGATTAATTCTACGCCTCTTACCACGATCGTCCTCAAACAAATTTATTTTTGAAAGGATAGGGTCAACTTGTGGTTCATAGGCTATGAGTTGGTCTATTAGATCCGGAGCAGTTCCGACAGTGAAGAGGAGTTCTTTCATAGGTTTTGACACGAACCCATTTCTTCGGGCATCATCAAGAAACACACAAAGAAAATCATAAAATCCATCAACATTAAACAGTCCAAGCGGTTTCTGGTGTATGTTCAGGTTCGCCCAAGATAGAACTATAAAAATTTCCTCCAATGTACCCAAGCCACCTGGCAAAGCGATAAAAGCATCAGCACGGTTAATCATTTCTACAAGTCGTTCAGACATACCTAGCACGATCAGTTCCTCTCCGTTTGATGATCCAATAAGATTTGCCTCTGCCAAGGGTTTTGGGATGATTCCCAAAACATGACTGCCTCCTTCCTGTACAGCCTTTGAAACGATCCCCATAAGTCCAAGATTTCCTCCGCCATATATTAAGTGCATATTCCTTGCAGCTAAGACTCGACCCAATTTCTGTGCTGCTTCTATGTATTGTGGCTTAGTACCAACACTACTACCGCAAAACACGCAGATGTTTTCAACTCGTCTTCTTGAAGTGGCTTCCATTTTTTTTTTGTATTTCTTTTTCAACTCTGGATGCCTTCAAAAGTGCAATGACGGGCTGAATTTATAGTACCTGAAAAGGGTGAGTAATAATAGCACTAATATCTTCCAAAGGACGATTGTTAGCTAAACAACAAAAGAGATCATGAAAGGTCAAAAAGTCTGGATCCTGTCTACGAAAATAAAGATAATTACAATAGAAAAGCGAATCAAAGAAATAATTAAGGCAACAGAATTGTGTACGCAATACGCCACTCGCTTAGTATAAATTCATTAGGATGTGTCTCAAGATTTCATTCCTTATTCAGCCATCGCTAATGAATTGTTTCTCATCTTTGATTGCCAAACACAATTCCTTCTGTCTTAAAATGCTTCGTTTGTGCCTTTCCCTACAAAAATAACACACAAAATTAAAAAGTTCACACAAAATATGAAAACAAATTACAACAAATTGCATGGGTTGCCTCCCTGCTAGCGCTAAATTTTTCGTCTTCAGCCAGACGTGACTGAAATTCATATGTTAAGGAGGTTTCAATGTCGTTTTGGATGTCCGATTAAAGACAATCCCGTGAGCGTTGCTTTTGAAGGGTCTCTTCCAACGGTAAAGTGGCAAAAAGAGTTTTGTCTCATTCAGTGCTCGTGCCACCTTTGCTCCTTGTTACTCCAGTGGTTCCTGCAAAGAAAGAAAGAAAATTATGAGGTCTCGTATGATGCTTGACTTGGAATGGAAATTCCATTCTGTCAAGCTTCTGGTTGATATCTTTAATTTGTACTCCCCAAAACAGCGATGTTTCTCCTGAATGCTCTGGATCTTTATTAAGGTCAGACATTTGCTCCTCCATTTGCTCTGTTTCTTGCTCCACCTTCTCTTCACAGATGTATTTTAAAATTTCCATATTCAGCTCTTTATTTGTCATCTGTGAAATACATGTTTCAAAATTGTCAACCTGAGGATAAAAAGAAATGTCAGATTTTAAGTCTTCATCCTCTAATATGACTGGAATGGATGGTTCAGATAGATCTTCTTCAAACATCATGGTAAAGCATGCTCCAAGATCTTCATTTTGAGGATTGAAAGTTTGATCCTCCGTTGTTAGAGCAGTTGGTACAAAAAGATCAGCTTCATCTTCGTCAGAATCCGAATAATAAAAGTCAAATTGAGACTTTGCTGGTTCGGGCTCCTAAACTGATACCTCTGGTTGTTGATACTGCTCAGCCTCCTCCTCTGTTAAGGTGTCATTGTAGATCTCTGGGTACTCGAAAGCTTTGTCAGTTTCATCTGGTAATTCTTCTTGAGGTATGAAGTTCTGGTTTTCTGTTAATTGTCTGATCTGATATGTCATTCTCTGTATGGATTCTGTTTGACTCTAAACACTTTCGAGTTGATTCTGGAATGTTTCAAGCATTGTATCCAACTTTTCATCTCATTTCTTGAACACATCTTTGAGCATGTCAATCATCTGATCTTCTTCTGATTGTTGATGAAGATCATTGTAGAATGGTGGTGGATAAGATGAAAAATGTGGTTCTGTGAAATGTGATGGCTCATCATACCATGAAGGATCTTGATAACTCTGCCACCCTGGATGATAGTTGTAATCGCAATAATCTCTAGGGTGGTTACCATTACATATGTAACATCTCCCTGTTGCGTTTTGTTTAGCAAATGTGGTATTGCTTGGTTCTGGCATCCAGTGATAATTGTTGGGCTGGACAACAGGCCTCAGAAAACTGGACTGTTGCTCCCAAATTTGGGGTGTATTTTCTAGTAAAGCTCGTGATCTCTCAATCTCCCAATAATGTTCCATTTTTTCAATCACCTGAAAATACAATAAAGAAATAAAAATTACAGATAAAGAAAATTAGATACAAGTAAATTAGATAGCTTCAAAATTAATAACTCAAGAAAAATAAGTCCCCGGCAACGGCGCCAAAAACTTGACCGGTGCAAACACACGCGTATAACGCAAGCGCACGTATCGTTCAAGTAGTATAAAAATATCGATCCCACGAGGACTTAATTCCTACTGTTGTTATTAATTGTTGAATCTATTTATTTACAAATATCTAATTAAAGGGAGAAGAGAATGATTGTTTGATTGGTTGAATGTGATTGTGGTTTTGCTAAATAAATAAATAAATAAAAAGACAAAAGAAAATACTAAGGAAAATAACAAAAGACACAAAGATCTAGGGTTGTGAATCATTCTAATATCTTTTAAAAGATGAAGTGATTATTTTATGTTTGTGTAATAAATCGGTTTACTAACCTGGAACACGAAATTATACGAAAGCCTCTGTCGATGGTCAGACGCAAATACCCAGTTTAACCCAATTGAACCATATGTCTATGTCAACCAATTATCTGGATTCATTAATTTTGAGTTCCAATTATGGCTACCCCCACCCGACAGGTATATGTCTATCCTGTAAGGAAATCTATTAAAGGGTTATCTATCCTCAAGGAAGATCGTGGGCTATTAAGTCTAAGGCTGAAACCTAAAATCCCTATGTCTAGTTCATTTTAGATTTACCACATCAATCTTATTGGTGATCAGACAACAAGAAGCATTAAGCTTAAGACTTAATAAGTAAACCTTTAAATTACCCAAACTATAAAATAACCCGTTATAAACCGATGATATTAGAATTCATCACAACCCCAGATAACTAACACATAACTAGGGCGAGTAAAAACTTAAATAAAATAAAAGACATAAAGTAAATGCTGAAAAGTAAATTGCTGAAAAGTAAATGACGGGAAGTAAATGCTGAAATTAAATACTGAAAATTAAATACTGAAAAGTAAATGCTGAAAGTAAATTGCTGAAAAGTAAATGCTGAAAGTAAATTGCTGAAAAGTAAATGCTGAAAGTAAATTACTGAAAAGAAAATAAAGTAAAAGTACAATAAAAGAAAATGTTGAGGTAAAATGATTCACTTTTATTACTTCTATTTTAGATATCTTCCTTAATATAATATATTAACTTTGCATGATAATTACCAACCAGCCATATAGGCGGTATCCAGATTAAGTCAAATTAATAATTAATTACCAACCGACCAATCAGGCGGTATCCAGTTTAGTCAGGTTAAAACCAATTTAAATAATTACCAATCGACCAATATGGCGGTATCCTCGTTAAGTCAGATTTTAACTAGTTTATATATTATAATTAAGGGAGATTAATCTAAATATTAGTAATAAAAGTTTTACCTTTTACCCCAGCAAAGGGGAGTTACCTCCTCATTACTGAAAAGTAAAAAAACTGAAAATTAAAGAAAGAAAAGTATTGTGCGTAAAAGTAAATTGCGGAAAGTAAAAACTGAAAAGTAAATAAAAGAAAGTGCGAAAGCGGAAATTAATTACTAAAAGCTATAAATAAACATACAAGATACAATCTTCTTAGTATTCTTAAGGAATTCCTTAGAAGAAAGTATGAATTTTACAAATGAAATGGCTTGGTATTCATAGGCAAAATTTTACCTCCATCAAATCATCTACCAAATCAATTATTAATTGCTCCACTAATTGCTCCACTAATTGCTCCACCAAATCCATTATTAATTGCTCCACTAATCTCTTATCATGTTTGGTGATGATTTGATAATTTTTATTATTTATTTATTAATTTATTTTTTGCTTTGAAAATGATTGAAAGTGACTTTAATAATTACACACTACACACTTCTGGATGGTTCATAAATTTCGGTCATGAAATCTTCAGAATTAGAAAATATTTGCTTTTTCAAAGTTGTATATCTTTGAGTATTCTTTAATTTGGCACTTGAATCAGCTGAATCCAATATCTGAGTAAAAAGATATGCCCAAAATAAGACAGATGCGCAAAACTGGAATTTCCAAAACTGCACTTCGTCAAAACGCCCTTTCAAGTTTCCAATCTCCAAAATTAAAATATCAAGTCCAATAATTGCCCTTATTTGACCCATATTTCATCCTAAATGATTTCATTGAGACCCGATATTATTTTATCTGCAAAATAAACTAAAACACATCAAAACGTTCATCAAACCCGAGAAACTAAATAAAATATTAAGTTAAAGGAACGGTAAATATTGATATATTTTCCGCTCATCATATTAACTCTCATTTTCCTCATTTTTATGATTATTTGGGGTCAATTTCAGTTCGGGAGGGTGTGATTCATGTTGTGAAGAAGCTATTTCTGGTAAGACTGTGTCTATCATATATGTATATTGGCACTCATCATCACCTTGTGGTTGTTTTTCAACATGAAAAATATTTATTTCCAGTGTCATATTCCCAAATGCGAACTTCATGAGACCGTTCCTGCAATTAATAAGGGAATTAGCTGTAGCAAGAAAAGGTATACCTAAGATTAGTGGAATTTTTGACTCAGTGTCAACCACAGATTGCGTATCTAAAATCAGAAAATCAACAGGGTAGTAGAATTTATCAATTTGAAGTAACACATCCTCAACTACTCCCCGTGGTGTTCTGATAGAGCGGTCAAATAACTGTAAAACTATAGATATCGATTTAATCTCTCCAAGCCCTAACTGCATATAAATAGACTATGACATAAGATTAACACTAGCACCTAAATCTAATAAAGCTTGACCGAACTCATATGTGCCAATGTGACAAGTAATGGTATGACACCCTGGATCTTTATATTTTGGTGGAGTCCTCTGTTCAATTACTACACTGGCCTGCTCTGTCAAGAATGCAGTCTTCTTCCCATGATGTTTTCTCTTTATGGTGCGTAGATCCTTTAAAACCTTCTCATAAGTGGGAACTTATTTTATCACATGTAACAGTGGAAGGTTAATCTTTACTTACTTTAGATATTCTAGGATCTCACCATTTGGGTCTCTTGCTATGGGCCTAAGTGCTTGAAGAAAGGGCACTCTAACTGGGAAATACGTCTCTTGATCTGCCTAAGGGGTATTTTCATTACTATCCTTACTAGCTCATGCAGTATTGGAAGTGTTTTGCAAGCCTACCTCTTTACCACTTCTAGTGATTATGCCATTAACACCTCTTACATTGGATACCTCATGATCAGCCTATGCCATGTGTTGCCCTTGTGGATTTGGTTGAGCCTGAGATGAGAATTTTCCTTGTTCTTGCACACTCAGGGAATTCGTCAACTTAGAGACTTGACTCTTAATCTCCTTATTGTCTTCAACTACCTGAGGTATCAGTGACTCAAACCTTTGATTGGTTTTGCTCTAGGCCTCTATAAATGCTTACACAGTATCCTCTAAGGAATTCCTAGGAACGACATGTGTATGACACTTGGGGGGCACTGTAACCTTTGGTTTGTGGTGTCTGTATAGGCTGATAAGACTCATAGTTCCAACTAAGATTGGATGTTTCCGCCAACTGGGATTATAGGTATCTGAATAAGGTGTCTATGGCTTCTTATACATCCCTAAAATGTTGCATTATTCCTTATATGTGCCCCTCATCTCACCATATACCCGGCACTCTTGGGCTAGATGGTCAGTTCCCTTACACACAAAACATACCCCTTGAGGTTCTAAATGGGGTACTGCCTGAATAGTCTGGCTATCCTTAGCTTTTAAGGCTCATAACTGTCTAGTTGATAACTCAACTTATGCCTTAAGACTATTATCTTCCTTAAAGTGGTATATGCATCTGCTAGAAGAAGTGGGGTGCGTCCTATCAGTGCTATCAATGGCATTAGGTCCAGTCCAAGTGTGAGATTTCTCAACTAAGTCATTTAAGTACTCTAACGCCTCATCAGGGTCCTCTCGGATGAACTCATCATTGCATATTGTCTCCACGAATTGGCACTCTCTATAGGTTTTAAACTGTCATAAAAATAGGTTACTAAGCGCCAAATCTCATATCCATGGTGAGAACAACTAGCTAACATCTCATTAAACCTCTCCCAAGTCTTATAAAGAGTTTCACTGTCTTTCTGAGGGAAGGTAGAGATTTGTCTTTTCAAGGCATTCGTCTTATGGTGTGGGAAGTATTTGTTAAAGAATGCCTATGTCATCTCGCTCCATGATCCTATTGACCTAGGTCTTATGGAATACAACCAGTTTTTAGCTATATCCTTAAGGGCAAATGGGAAGAACTTAAGTCTAATTGTGTCTGTGGTTCCGAACCGGTCATGGAAAATCGCTACAACCTCTTCAAACTCTCTAATGTACACATAAGGGTTCTCGTTCTCCAAACCATGGAAGGTTGGGAGATATTGTATCATCCCAGGTTTAAAATCTATATGTGGTGCATTAGGAGGAAACATGATGCATGATGGTGTAGTTGTGCGAGTGGGGTGGAGGTACTCCTCAAGAGTCCTAATAGGTGGTCTCTAATATTCACTCATAGTATATGTGCTAGACGTAGAGGGTGTGGCAAAGAGATTGTCAAACAAACTCTCTGAGTCTGAATTTTCCTCTTCAGTTCTAACAAATCTACCAAACATATCTCTACGTCTAGACATGCAATTTAAACACAAATAAAAAGAGAAACAAAAATAAAATAATAATTAAAAAGAATAAACTAAAAATAATTAATTAAAAAGAAATCAAAAAAAGGAAAGTTAAAACTGAAATAAAATAAATAAAATAAAAATAAAAAGTAAAATAGAACGAAGTTACCGCTTTGTTGTTGACTAAGCAAACATGCTCCTTTTGCTTGTAAACCGTCTCCCCATCAACGACGCCAAATTTTGATTATGTCAAAAAAGTACTTGCGGTTATCGCAATATAGTTGGGGTGCCGATTCCTCAGAAAGATGGTTACAAGGACAAATTTACTTAAACAAAAATATTTAGCAGTAACTTAATGAAAACATAGTGATTGATTTGGTAATTAAAGTGAAGATAAATAGAAAAACATAAAAGATTTCAATAGAGAGAGGCAATAAAGCATCATGAATGCCTCTTGTATCAAATTCATATGTTCAGTTGTTAATTCATTTTATTACTCAATAGAAGGTTTCACATCCCAAACCAACAATCGGAAGATATTCAATTCTAAGCATGTCAAATTCTAAGGTAATTGATGAATTATTTTCTCTATGTTAACAACACACAAAGTTATCGTTATTAGCTATCTAACGTCGACAATATACCCTCAGGTAATACTGCAGCAGAAGAAGCATGACTGGATCACAACTGAGTTCGCAAATCACACATAGAAGAAGCATGACTGGATCTATATGAGAGTTGACAAAACACAGTTTCTGGATTCAGAAATCGTAAAATAATAGAGAATAACAACCATAAATTTTATTAAATGTTAAAAAGGTACTTTAGGAATCAACAACATAAATATAAGAAATCAAATACAAGATTTCATCCTTAGCTTTGCCTAGGAGATTAGTTCTCAATGGAAGAAAGAGATGTAGCCTTGATAGATCGGAGAGACGTCATGGTTTCCTTGAAGTTCTTCATTCTCCTCTCTTGATTTTGTGTTTGTGGCTCTTTGTTGTTTGTTTCTATCTTATTTCTCTATATTTTTCTCTTCGTTTTTCCTCTCTTTAGGGTTTGGACGAAGTTGGGTTTATATAGAAAAGTCTCAGAGTCATAGTGCGTAGAAAAGACGTCGAACTCATGGTTTTAGGGTCTTCTGGGGCGCCGCGGTGCCAGAACTTGGGTGTTGCGACGCCCAACCTGCGGGAGTCTTGTATGAGAGTGTGCAGGCACCGCGGTGCCAAGAAGTTGGGAGCCGCGGTGTCAGTGAGTTTCTTCATTGGTTCATGCATCATGTGCTTTTGATGCTCCCACGCGCGTCTGATGCTTTTGCAAGGTCCTAAAACACGCGTAATTGCTCCATTCTTCATGTTCCATTGCTCCCTAATTAAAAAGTAAAAAATAAACATAATTACGATTAAAACATATGATAAACAAGCTGCGTGAGCAGTGTTCTAAGTACACTTTTGTGCACTGATCAGAAATCTATATGGAACAGCCGGAGGGTTTTGCGTCCAACCAAGACTTAGATATGGTTTGTAAGTTTAAGAAGTCCATTTATGGACTTAAACAAGCTTCACGGAGTTGGAATCTTCGATTCGATGAGGTTATTAGATTGTCTGGTTTCCTCAAGAATACAAAAGAATCATGTGTGTATAAAAAGGTCAGTGGGAGTATGGTGGTGTTTTTGGTACTTTATAGGGATGACATCCTGATCATTGGGAATGATATCGAGATGATGCAGGGCATGAAATCTTATCTCTGTAAAAACTTCTCTATGAAATATCTAGGTGAAACTTCTTATATCTTGGGCATAAAACTCTATAGAGATAGAAAGAAGAAGCTTATTGGATTGTCTCAGTCTACGTACACAGATAAGATCTTGAAAAGGTATAATTTCAACAATTATAAGATAATTAACATACCTTTCCGACATGGTATACATCTTTTGAAGAAAATATGTTCGTAAACTAAATATGAGAAGATTAGAATGTCAAATCTACCTTATGCATCATGTTTGGGTAGCATTATGTATGCCATGTTGTGTGCGCGACTGGATATTAGTCACTCGGTTAGTGTAACCAGTAGATATCAATCGAATCCGGGTAACGACCATTGGATGGCCTTTCAACATATCCTGAAGTGTCTTAAGGATACTAAGGATAAGTTTTTGATTTATGGAGAAGGAGAATTGCAAGTTAATGGGTATACGAATTTAGATTTCCAATCGGATCTAGATGATAGAAAGTCTACATCGGGGTTCGTATTCACCCTTAACGGTGCTACAGTTAGTTGGAAAAGTTCCAAATAGGGATCGATAGCTGATTCCACCACTGAGGTGGAATATATTACGGCATCTGATGCTAGAAAAGAAGCTATTTGGATTAGAAACTTTGTCACATAAATGAGAGTTGTCCCAAGCATTGAGACTCTGATTCCTTTACACTGTGATAATACTGGAGCTGTTGCGCAAGCAAAGAAACCCATGGCATATTAAAAGTCGAAGCATGTGGAACGAAAGTACCATATAATTCGAGAGATCGTGTCATATGGAGATATTATCTTATGCAAGATACGGAGTGAGGAAAACGTAACAGATCCGCTTACCAAGGGTATTCCTCCTAAGTTATTTGATAAGCATGCAGAGGCGATGAGTATGAGATATTATTGGTTATGGTACTAGAGTAAGTGGGATAAATTATTGGAGTTGGTACTCGGTGTACCGTTTTCTCATGTATTTTCCTGTAAATACGTGTATGAATAATATTTTGTTATTAATAAAATATACAATTTCGTCGATATATTATCTTTTAAATGGTAAAGACATACAAGACCTATGAATGATTAAGTTATAACGTAATTGTATAAGCGTCGCAATTGACATTGAGAAGTATTATAATAGTATCATTCTTAAACTGTTCTTGGTCAAAGTTTACATTTTTGGTCTGTAAGTAAATCCGGGAGATCGGTACGTGTTGTATATCAGAATATTGGATTCCGATGGTTTATCTCGGTGAGCAACGAGTCTATGGAGACTCGTATAGACATGTAGGTGTTCATAGGGGATGAGCACTGAACGACTCACGAAATATTCCTAATAGTTGCTATGCTTGCGTCAATAAGAATCTTCTCGAGTTGAGTAGCATAGTGGTCCTTTGACTTGAGATACCCCGATGGATATATGAGTTATCCTTCACACTTTGATGGCAGTCACGTCTTTGACCTTTTTACATTAGACCTCCGCTTGTTCGTTGGGTATGAATTGATGCTCATGATAGCTGGTGATGTATCTAGAAAGGATCCGTCAGTCCTGCATACAGGATTTAGGTGTCCACTTCATGAGATTGCGATTTATCAAATCCATGACCATGGTACACTCGGAAATAAATTCTAAGTGTTATTGAGAAATCGCGAATCTATACGTCGACGAGATTATACCTTATGAGATTTGACGATTATATCTATGTCTCTGGTATTTATCTGGATACCTATGATGGAAGGATTATACGTACGCGAAGATCTCAACTTGTATGGTTCAGCGAGAATAAATGTGGTAGTCATAATTTATGAGTGGGTAAATTATGGACACGAGATTTTATTTCGTGACAGATATACCTGAACTTATAGAGTCTCACATAATCAAAAATACTCGTAGAGCACTACGACGACTTATAATGAATAATATTGATTATTCGAAAATCGTTTAACGGTTAAATGAAAATTACACATGCGGAGACATTCGGTAATTTCCTAAATTAATGTGTATATGTATTAGATACATAATTTGATTAGATATGCATTAATTAATTACCAAATGAATTATGAAACATATGTTAACCATGTATTTATTTTATCATTTAGTGTAAATGTAGAAATACATTATATGTTTATTTAAATGAATTAATTGATTAAAATGTTAATTAATTAATTTTTTGAATAAATGTATTTTAAATATATATATGTGTATGTCTTTTTAGAAAATGACATGTGTTATATATCTAATGGTGACATGTGGCTTTTTCTTTTGTGAGTGGGATTAGATATTTTTTACTTTTGAAATTATTTTTAAAATTTAAAAAAATATTTTCTCCCGTTTTTTAAGGCCATTTTCGACCATCTCAAGTATAAAAAGGGGAAGTGTTCATCTTCTCCAAAATTAGAAACAAGAGAGACCAAATAGTGAACCCTAAGAAAGAGAAAATTTGGTGGAATTAAAATCAAAGTTTAAGCTTAAAGATTTGGAAATTTAAGGTAAGTTTCTTGATCCTTTAGTTAGAAAATTGTTTCTTATGATTTGTTGAGAATACATGAGATGTATATTTGATTTTATCTTCTCTTGAATTTGGGTTTTTCTTATTGGATGCTTGTTGGGATGAATGCATGCATGTGTAATGAAACTTTGAGCTTAATAATGATTATTAGAGTTCAATTTTCTCTAGGAAATTTAAGCTGCCATTCTAGAGTTTCTATGCCACTTTATGGAATCCTAAAATTATTCTTGAGTGTTTTTGAATGTGGTGAGACTTTAAGAATGTTGGAAAGATTGTTCTAATGCAAGATTGAAAGTCAATTTGGTAAAATTTGATTAATTGAAATTTCTAGGGTTTATGCCTAATACCAAATTGGGGCTTTTCATTATCTGAAATAAATTAAGTATATAAGAATTATACTAATCATTTTATTAATGTTTTGAAAACACTTAAATGTGATTTTTGAGACTTTTGGACTAAAATGAGAAAATTGCAAAAGTTTGCATATTTATGGTATTTTCGGTAATGAGGTATTTTAGACATTTCTAAATTTGATTTGTGAGTCAATATTAAAATAAATCATTTATTTTAAAAAACTAAAGAAAAAATTTTGAAATTCGAAAAATCCGATTTTTCACCTTCCGCTGCGATACCCGGTAAAATTGTAAATATGCTAACAGTTATATATATAGATTTGAATTTATTTGTCGTCCCATGTTTTGATGTATAACTAGAGCTTAAATTTATGTGTAATATATGATAAGAGAGGTCTTAATTAGAGACCTTCTAGCCCTAGGATATGACATTTCACACCTAAGCAAATAATTATTATCAACTTTTAATCCCAAATTATGGGTAAGATTGATAAAAGAACACAAATATTTCCACTTATTTCAAAAGGAAAAGGTGTGCATGTCTCGAACCAAAAAGACAAAAATTCTTTTATGTGGAGTGCCAATATGTGGTAGCATCCATGAAGTTTCGTGAATGATGAAAATATGAAATGATTGTAATTCGAAATCATTATCCTTTCAATGATAAGATAATAGATAGCCCCACGAAAATATTCTATTTTTTCCATTATCATTTCATTTGCTAATATAATTAAGAGTCAAGGCTTAGTTTGAGATGCCTTTTTAAATACAGTTTCATATAGTAGAGTTTTTACAAGTAGAGATTTTAATTAAAAAAAAAAAAAATTTGTTGGGTTGTTAATAGAAATTTTTATTAGAAATTATAAAAGTATTTTAGTGGAAAAGTTTTTTAAAGTGATGTTATGAAAATAATAAAATATTTTTATGAAATAAAATAATGGTATTCTAAACAATTTAATTCATTAAAAAATATTTATAACGGTTAGTTACAAAAACCCAAATTTTAAACTTTTCTTTGTAGAATTAAAATAATTTTTTTACCCTAAAATTATTTTAACTTTAAATTAAACAAAATTTAGAAAAGAGTTTTTTTGAAATTGAAAAACCACTTTTGACTATGAAGAAAGTCATACCAACATTCACTAAGAGGACATTTTTGCTATTATCTAAACCATTTAAAACACTCTAAAATTATACTGTTTTAGGAAACTTATTAAAATGTTTATAAGATCTTACAAGGATTTTCTTTGTTTAATGTTGTCTCCGCTGTTGCAACTATTAGGTTTGACCATCAATTGGTTTTTGTTTGAACGTGCCACAGCTAGCGGAAGAAATGTTTTAGATTTCCTATCAACAGACAGTTTTACAGGCAAGAGAGAAATCATGTGAAGAAAATATGCTTAAAAGATTTAATGTATACGGTTGTTTTTCGTTTCAGAGGCGATTTGGGAAAATCGATTTCTCGAACAAAACCTCCCTCAAGTAGTGATTTTATTTGGTTTGTTGGGAACCAAAGCAAACTTGGCAGACAAACAAAAAATCACACATATAAGAACAAAAGATTTAACGTGGTTCGGTGGAATGCATCCAACATACGTCCACGGATACAAAAGAAGTAAAATCTTTTATTAGGAGCTCGGGTCAGACCGACCTGCTATTTCTCTCTCGCTTAAACTTTTTTCTCTCTTTTACAAGTTACAAGAATACCCAGAATCAAAATAATCAACCCCTTACAATGAGTTCTCAACCCCTTTTATATAGTGCGCCTAAACCCACCTTTTTGCCAACTCGTGATGTCAGCCACGTTACCAAGTTATCACGCGTAGGCTCTCTTTCCCAGCCACCCTGCAAATTGTAGCTTCGCCGCCTGACATAGCTACTCTCTGCCCTCTGAACCTCATTAACTCACCCACTTTTGGTACATGCTATACGCTCTGCCCATGTGCCAGCCTGGATTCCAACCACTCCTACGCGGTTGCGTGTGTCAGTGGATGAGCCTGAAGCTCTACTCCGTCCCATCAGCCGTTGGGATGCTCAAACTTCAGTTTAGGGTTTGTATCATCCGTCTAAGAGCATAATGCTGTTGGACAATTATGACCCATAGCGTCACTATTTGTACAGATCATTGTGTTGTTGTACAAATTAACTATGTGACAAAGGAGACTGCCCTCTTATCATTTGTGATTAGATCACCTAGATGTATAAATGATGAGAGGTCCATATGATTTGTTCCTGAACTGAGAATGATATGAGACAGTATCAGTCCACGAAAGATAAATCATTAAATATCCCTAGTCAGAGTATTATCGAGATTGGACATCGATAAATACGTAAAAGACTAGTATTACACTTGTGCTCGTTGTGAGGGCATAACAGCATAGTTCTCATATATTTGGGTATAGGATACTCATGCAAATGTAATAGGAGGTTGTGTTTACCGATGGTACGGGAAACAGCTTCGCTATGGATTAGACCCCTCGGAATTCCATTGGTAGTATGACTATGTGTCTATGGAAGTCCGAAATCAGGGTAGGTGTATTTGGTCTTAACCTGAGACTTGCACCGCTAATACTTGCGACAATCAATATACTTTGGTTGAGGTCGTCCAGGGCTTTAACAGGTTCTGTGTACGCCAATACTGGGTATATTGAGAATCGTAGTGTGTTGGGTGTGATGTCAAGACGGAAGTGTCACTCCAGTCATATGGAGATGATGGTCACGAAGGATACGGTACTGGTTCTATTAAGTATTGCAGTCATCGGGATAATATGACTAGGTCATAGTTATCCGATATAGAGACTAGTTACCAGACATCCGACATGTGCTTCGTACAGGGCAGACACAATTCCATCCCCAGGCCTAGCACGTGATCATCCGATACTGGATCGAAATACGCAATACCACGTATACTACGCCTGATATAGATATTTTATTCCTGTAAGCATGTTTCTGGAGAATTGGATAGGCATGGCGCTTTGCTAGAAGCCAACCTTGTCTTTTGAATCGGTGTAAACGTAGTACGAGGTACTTACGTGTTCGGATAGTCAGATGACCCGATTTACTGCCAACATATCCGGAGATCTCATGGGTCGCTCCCCGAAGATTCACCGATGACGTATGACTCGCACTTTAATTAATCTGGGATTAATTTAATGAGAGAGAAAATTAATCTGGGATTAATTGCGAAGATATTTTATCTGGGATAAAATATCAATTAAAGAGAGAGAACGATTAATTTGGAATTAATCGGTAAAATAATATATTTGATATATTATACGAAATTGGATATCGACGCGGAATTAAAATTAGATTTTAATTCGGGCGAACGAATTAATTCGTTAGCAACGTGAATAGTGATTTCGCTAGGCGTAATCATTTAATTACGATGAAACGGAAAATTCGTTAATTTGGAATTAGCGAACCCGAGCCCGGGATTATTTGTGAGCGCATTCACATTTCGAATTCGAGTGCGGCACGCAAGTCAAATCAAACGTCAAATCATTAGTCACATCAAGCGTCAAATCACATGTCACTTTGAGTGATGTGACATTTGAGAGATTGATGTGAGTTGATTTGAGATGATGGCAAGGCATTTAATGCTTGCTTTTGGAAATTAAAAAAAGTGGTATATGTTTTATTAATTTTGGAAATTATAAAACCTAATACAATTTTTTCATTTCCCACTCATTCTCTCTCTTCCATTTTCGGTATTAGGCTTTTGGAGCCAAAACTCTATTCTATTTCCTCTCTTCTTCTTCACGTTTCTTCACTGGTTTTGTAGCAAAACCGTGAGTCCAAGAGGAGAAAGACTTGATTTTGTTGCAAGATCAAGGTGCTAGCACACTCTATGAAGCATACCAAGGTGTTATGGCAGTGAGTTCGTGAGCTTGGAATCACCTTGTGAAGCTTGGAGCTTGGAGCTTTAATGGAGGACACCCATGGTCGTTTCTTGGAGGAGGAAGACAAGCCACTGCCGAGCAGTCCACCATTTGCGCAGCCCACTGCCGAGCTAGGAGAAGACAGTGCGTTTTTTATCTTCAGAGCATCCAACCGATCAATGTGAGTTTTTTCTGCACCTCCCTTGATGTGTCTTCATATTGTTTCATGCTTAATCTATGATCTTGGGACTTGATTGAAACCCAACAAATGCTGCAACTCTGATATAAATCCTCGGGTCGGTACATCAAGTCAAGTGACGTCCTTCCTCGCATCTGCTACCATGTCGGGTTGGCAAAGATGCCTTCACTTCCCTCACTTTCCCTTTTCAGTTTCTGAACATTCTTGATAAGTGTTTGAAGGCTTATGGGCTCGATCAGGGGCATCTGACTTGTATCTTCTAGTGATCACCCTCCTCGAGTGTATGTGAGCGTGCCTCGACTAGTTCTCCCCGGGTCTCATTCTCAGTGTTACAAAACCAAAATTGACATCCTCGAGTCTGTCTTCAAATGTAATCGAATCTGATCGACTGGTTGGGCCAGATGCCTCTGGGCCTGGCCCTCATCTTTGCAAAGATCTTGTGCCCCCATCTTGGTGAGTAAAATCCCCTTAATATCCTTCTTCATTTTTTGAATATTCTCGGGTCCAAAAATCACCATCAATATATGTCCCCTAGTTCTCGGTATCAATGAGTTGGTGAGTTGATACCGGGAACTACAATGGTTGTGTGGATTTCCCCCTAGTCCTCGGGTCTGGGTCTTGTTACCAATCAAACCGCACCCTCCTCGGGTCAGGAGAGCATTCGTATGGTAAAAATATTATGCCTTGGTGACAATTGCTTCATTAATTGCCTCTCTATGGCTCTTAAGCCATCCTTTGGAAGTTGTGTTGCCATCATTGCCTTCTTTAAATGCCTGTCACATCATTATAGGGCTTCCCCCGCTTCGTCTCCCCGAGATGCCACGTGTCGTGCATCCTTGGCTTGTGCGCCAAAACTGAGTACAATTGGATCCCAACTGAGACGTCGCCATCTGAATCCAACTGGGTGAGATACTCATCACACGTGTTGCTAATCCTGCCTTCATCTTCAATCGAACAGTCATAATCAAATCAAGTTGCCTATTATAGGCCACTAAACTCCATTCCACTCTTTTAACACTTCGTCTTCTCCGAAGAAACTGCAACAAAGCTCTTCTGCTCTTTATGACCTCGAGGCTTCAACTTTATTTCCAGCTTATCAGCATCTCCATCCATTTGAACAAGTAAGCTTTTTACTGATCATTTTCTTTTCGCGCATGTCTTGATTTTAATAATGTTGGTAGTTTGCATGTTTTGAATGCATGTGTTTATGTTGGGTTCTACTATAGTCCCAAGATCGATTTAAGCATTTAAAACATGTGAATACAACAAAGAAGTAAGGCGGATCATACTTACATTGATCGACTTTGCGATGCGAGGAACAATAAAAATGTCTTCAAGCTTTTCTTCCATTGATGCTCACGGCAAGCTCCTCTTTTGTGCTCCATTTGTGTTCTTCAAGCTCCAAGCTTTAAGATGAGATTTCATGCTCAAGGGTTAGTTTCACTATCACCTTTGGATGACCCTTGGATGTGCTAGCATCTTGGAAAATTTGCCACAAATCTTCCTATACTTTTTGCTAACTCACGGCTTTGAGAGAATTTTGAGAGACAAAATTGGCCCATGCCGAATGAGGGAGAGAGAGAGAGAGGAGAGTGTTGTGTTGTGTATATGGTTTCAAAAACCTAAAATCAAAACTAATACAATATCCTTCACTTATTTTGGTATTGTTTTTCCAAAAAAACAAAAGGCAAAAAGGAAGGAGGGAAAATGCATTGAATGCATTCAAACAACTCATATCACTATTCCATCAATCAATGATGACAAGCATCACTTCACTAAAAGTGATTAACTTCCATCACTTGATTGACTAGTGATTTGACGCTTGATGAGATGAGGACCGCACTTGAATTCGAAATGCGAGTGGGCCCGCAAACACTCCCGGGCTCGGGTTCGCTAATTCCGAATTAATGAATTTTCTGTTGCGACGTAATTAAATCAATTAATTAAATAATTGTGCCTAGTAAAATTACTATTCACGTCGCTAACGAATTAATTTTAAATTAACTCGTTCGCCCAATTAAAATCTAATTTTAATTCCGCGTCGAAATCTAATTTCGTATAATATATCGAATATATTATTTTATCGATTAATTCCAAATTAATCGTTTCTCTCTTTAAATAATATTTTATCCCAGATAAAATATCTCCGTAATTAATCCCAGATTAATTTTCTCTCTCTACTAATTAATCCTAGATTAATAAAGTGCGAGTCATATGTCATCGGTGAATCTTCGGGAAGCGACCCATGAGATCCCCGGATATGTTGGCAGTAAATTCGGTCGTCGGACTATCCGAACACGTACGTACCTAGTACTACATTTTTTACCGATTTACAAGACATGGTTGGCTTCTAGCAAAGCACCGTGCCTACCCAATTCTCCCAAAATATTCTTAAAGGAATATGTAATCTTTATCAGGCGTAGTATACGTAGTATTGTGAATTTCGATCCAGCATCGGATGTCACGTGCTAGGCCTGGGGCTGGAATTGTGTCTGCCCCGTATGAAGCACATATCGGATCTCTGGTAACTAGTCTCTATAATCGGATAAACATGACCTAGTCATAATATCCCGATGATAGCAGCATAAAAGAGCACCAGTTCCGTATCCTATGTGATCATCATCTCCACTATGACTGGAGTGATACTTCCATCTCGACATCACACCCAATACACTACGATTCTCAATATACCCAGAAGAGGCGTACACAGAACCTGTTAAAGCCCTGGACGACCAAAACCAAAGTATATTGATTTTCGCAAGTATTAGCGGTGCAAGTCTCAGGTTGAGACCATAACATCTACCCTGATTCGGACTTCCATAGACACATAGTCATACTACCAATGGAATTCCGAGGGGTCTATCCGGAGCGAAGCTATTTCCGTACCATCGGTTAACACAACCTCCTATTACACTTGCATGAGTATCCAATACCCAAATATATGAGAACTATGTCGTTATGCTCCCACAACGTGCACAAGTGTAATACTAGTCTTTAGTATTATCGATGTCCAATCTCGATAATACTCGACTATGGATATTTTAATGATTAAACCTTCGTGGATTGATACTGTCTCATATCATCTCAATCCGGAACTAATCACATGGACTTTTATCATTTATATATCTTAGTAATCTAATTACAAATGATAAAAGAGCAATTTCCTTTGTCACATAGTTAATTTGTACAAAACACCATGATCTGTACAAATAGTGATGTTATGGGTCATAATTGTCCAACAATCTCCCACTTGGCCTATAGCCAATCACTCAAGTGTCCTACACCCGAACTATGTACGGTTCGCTCAAACTTCTGCTGAGAAAATACTTTCGTCAGCGGATTTGCAGTGTTATCATCTGATGCGATTTATTCGATCATCACATCGCCACGATGTATGATCCGAAAGAATCAGATGAATAGTTTAAGTATATATCTGGATCTTTGATGAGACCATTAATTCTTTAGTCTGTGTGTAGCCTAACTCAGCTGCTAACAGAATTACTCCTAATCTGATTCTGATTAGGATATATCAATCAAAAGGCTTCTATTGCTGCCTCAGCTGCAGCAATATTTCGCTTTTGTTGTTTATTCGGTAACAGTATCTTGCTTGGAAGATTTTCAGCTCACTGTTCCGTTATTCAAACTGTATAAGTACCTTTATTACGACTTATAGTCGTTTTTATCGGTTAGGAAACTTGCAGCAGTGAACCCAGTCACTTCAAGTTCTCTTCTCCATAGTATAAGACAGCATCCTTAGTTCGTCTAAGATACTTAGGAATGTTCTTAACATCAATCCAGTGACTATCACTGGATTGGCCTGATTGTGACTCCATATTCTCAAAGCATATGAGACACCAGGTCGCATACATATATTTCAATGTACGAGTTCTCGGAGAGTGCCAACAACTTTTAGATCTATCCCAGTAGATCTTCATTCCTAGAATAAAGGTTGTCTCTCCCAAGAATTCTACATAGAATTTTCATGAAAGCCAAGCTTTCACCGATTATTATGGGAATGTCATTTCCAAGAAATGATATATCATCATTATAGGACATTCACTGTCAGTGCGCTCCCACTAACCTCCTATATACACAAGAATAATATTCGTTTTGAATTAAATCATATACCATTATGATTACATCAAAATGATAATTCCAAGAACGCAATGCTTGCTTCAATCCATCAGTGGATTAAATTAACTTGCAAACCTTGTTTGCTCGTTTTGGTACGAAAAAAGCGTCAGGATGTTGTAAACAGCCTCCAAAAGATTTCTGTTAAGGAAAGCGATTTTGCATTCAGCTGCCATATTTCATGAATGAAACATGCAGCATTAGCAAGCATTGTCCGAATGGATTTAACCATGGCAACAAGTAAAAGATTCGTCGTAATCGACACAATGTTGATAGTGATACCTTTTCACTACAAGCCAGCTTCGTACGTTGGTATATTGCCTTCCATGTATGTCTTCCTTGAAGACTATATAGTACCAATAGGCACAATGCCTTCTAGTACAACAACTAGTGTCCAAACTTAGTTGGTATACATGGAATCCATTTGGACATCATGGCACTTTTCCATAATAGGGATTCGATACCTTGTATCACTTCCTCATACGTAGTCAGTTCGTATTCCTCAATAAGATTGACATCTTCACGAGGTGAGATCAGAAACCCATACCTCCCAGGTTGTTTTCTGACTCTCTTCGACTTACGCGGTTCTTGTGTATTCGAAGATTATTGGTGTAGTTTCATCCTTGATGAAATTTATGTTTCATTAAGGACTCGGTGCCTGGAACAGTATTACTTCGATTTTCATCGAGTTTTACTTTCCTCCACTTACCACTGCATATAGGTATTCCTCTTAGGAAAACCGCATGGCGAGCAACAATTACATTGTTCTCTTGTGAGATGTATAAGTACTATACTTTGGTTTCCCTAGGATAACCACAACTTAGGCACTTATCCGATTTGGGTTCTAGTTTGGTATCATCCAAAAATATGCCTAGCATTCCCAAATCTTCAGGAATGAGAAAACCATGTTTCTTTCCTGTTCATATCTAATATGAAGTCTGTCAAACATATTTTCATGGAACCTTATTCAAAATAATTATTGCACTATTTAATGTGTATCCCTAGAAAGAAAATGGTAGCTCAGAGCGACTCATGATTAACCTTACAATGTCCAACAAGGTTCGGTTTCTCAGTTCGGACACACTGTTTAATTGAGGTATTCCGGGAAGAGTCCATCATGAAAGAATATTATACTCTTTCATATATTCGAGAAACATATTGCTTAAGTAGTTTCCATCATGGTCTAATCATGATGTTTAATACTTTAGCCGATCTGTGTCTACTTCGTGTCGAAACTCTTTGATATTATCAAAAGTTTCCGATTCGTGTTTCAAAAGAAAACACATAACCATAAAGCGATGCCACATCCGTAAAGGTTCGAAGTATTCATATCCACCTCTAGCCTAGCTAGATGGGCCCACTTACGTCACTATGAACGAGGGCTAACAAATCGGTGGTATTGCACTTTTACCAAGTAAAAAGTATTTCAGACACTTTGCCTAATAAACTAGATTCGTAGACATTATTTGAATAGAATCAAATCTGTCCTAGTATCCACTCTTCGAAAGTGTGGATATACGAGTCTTGTTTAATGTGTCCCAGACAACAATGCCACAAATAAGTCTCATCTGATTAAATCAGTTTGAGCTATTTGTTTGTCATGTTATATGTTTGAGATTCATTTATATTCAAAATATAAATACTGTTATTCACATTTAATGTGTTTATCTCAATATCATCTTTATAAAATAAAACACTTTAGTGTTCTAGAATATAAAGGTATATCCGCAACGGATTACACTCTGATATAGAGATAATGTTTCTAGTCAAACTAGTTACATTTTAACAGTTTCCTAATTTAAGTACACACCCAAAGGGTAGTTCCTAAACTTAGGATTCTACGGTTTAAAACAGCGACTCTCGTCCCGTTTCGACTCGTAGGTCGATCTCAACTGAAGTCAGTATCCTACTAATCAGCAGATTCTGCACATCAGTACATATTTATGTACCACACTCAGTATCTAAAATCCAATTTTAATACTAGTAGCGAACATGTTTATGACAAACATACTTGAAGCGGAGCCTTGCCCGTCTTCAATTCCTTCATGTCTGCCTTGTCCATACGGCAGTCACGCTTCCAGTGACCCCGTTTGCCACAGTTTAGGCAGAAATTTGGGATATGTCCTATGTCTTCCCAGAAGATTATAATGATTTTGCCTTTGCCCCTTTTCCACACCCCAGAAGCCTTTGGCCAAGCCTTGGCCTTCTGGGATGTCGAAGTAAGATGCGTCTTGCGCTTCTTGCCCTATTGCAAAATCTGGCTTTGTCTCCTTGAGTATAGCCATTAACTCTCCAAGAGTTTTCTATTCAATTTGTACTTCTAAGATCTAAGGATAGATCTATGAAGATCCTTCAATTTCAATATCATACTATAAGGATCTAATCCTTAGTTCTGACTAAGAAATTAAGGAGTCTTTGCGGCAAGCATAACAGATTAAGCACTAAAGTTATCATCACATGAATATTCAAAATATCATGTTCTACTATTTGCTCAACTCCGGGCTTAGGCTCGAGACGTCACTCTATCAAATAAAGTAACTTCTCGGTCCCCAGGACTATCCTGAGATTTTATTCCCAATCTGAAAATTAAAGCCGTTTAAAAAACATTTTCTCCCGGGATTATGTTTCTAAACGCTAATCTTTCAATTTATCTTGATTCCAATAGTCTAACTATCAAATCAACGATTTTAGGTACTATTTATTTATGATTACTATAGTCTAACTATATAATCAACTATAATTTAATTGTTTAAATTCAAATATATTGATTACTATAATCCAATTATATAATCAACTATAAATGAAGTAGTTTGAATACAGTCCAACTGTTTAATTAAAACAACGATATTAGTCCAACTAAATATTAATGTAACGACGAAAAAATTGAAATGAGCGCGTATTGGCAAGTAACTAAACGAATATTGCAAATTTAATACTTGCCTCCCACTATTTTTCGGCGAGCCTCTAACCCTCTTGGAGGAGTACTCGGGAAACCTTGTTTCCTAGTGGGCTAGGATCCCGTTAAATAACACACAATCTTGACTTTGGCCAACAAATTGTATGATAATTAACTAGGTAGATCTCTAAGATCAATTGGATCACATCCAATTCCTAGATCCAGTAGGTGGACATCCAAGTCCGAAACATATATCTTATATATGCCAATATATCCAATATATTCCCTAACATTTTTCCTCTGAATCAACTAAGCCTTGGCTTTGGCACAACAAACTTAATGATCCCAGTTAAGCGGAACCCATTGACCTTGGAAAGCTTCGTAATCGATGTCGATGGACAAGAAGTGATCTTGACTTTGGCCAACAAATCACAACTTGGACAAGACATCGATATGGAACAAAGCTTTCATGATTCAAACACATCCGCGACAGACAAAGGTCTTGACTTTGGCCAACAAACCAATGCCAATCTTGGATCTTGAGTAAGAATCACTCAATGGAAGGAAAAAAGTGGTTAATATGTTGTGAGGTTTTTTCGCGTAATTGGCAACCAATTAATTATCTTTGTTAGGTCTCATCATCATACACCCTAAACATGCATTCTAAAAACATAATAAGGCGCGTATAAATAAAATAATAATGATATGCGGATGGATACTTAACACATTTTGTTCCTAGAACAAATCTCTCCATTTCCTCTCTCCCGAAGCACAATATTACTTCTACCCAATTACATAACACTTCTAAAGAAACCTCATTTACATTGAGGGGAATAGGTGAGAAGAGAAATACAAAGAGTCAAGAGGTAATAGGCTGGACACGCAGGTCCAATTTAATAAATTCTAAATTTATTACAACAATTTCCAAAATTACCTCACCCATCTAATATCCATCTGATATACATTATTCATACATCGCATCCATGTATTCACACAAAGCATGTTATCAATCAATCTAATCCAATTAATTAATCTGAAATTAATGACCATCCAATGTTCAAACAACGATTTGATTTTGCGCGAGTCCGACTCGTTTTACGAATAAGTACTCAAAGTACGAATTCTTGAATTATATTAAACTACAATATTAAATCAATTTAATTTGTATTTAATACTAATTCTAAATTAAATAATTACACTTTTTAATGTGCCTTTACGACTTAGATTCCAAATCTAATCATTACGGGTCTCAAAGCCTAATTAACATCCAATGTCAATTTAATTAAAGTCCAATGGGCTTTCAATTAATTTCTTAAGGCATGGACTTTGGTCAATATGGGTCAAACCCAAATACCAAATCATATTTAAGGAATCACCCTTATTTAAGAAACCAATTTAGGCCCATTAGGCCCAATTAAAATTAAAGGTCC
Organism: Zanthoxylum bungeanum; assembly: GCA_019454045.1. Taxonomy (NCBI): domain Eukaryota; kingdom Viridiplantae; phylum Streptophyta; class Magnoliopsida; order Sapindales; family Rutaceae; genus Zanthoxylum; species Zanthoxylum bungeanum. The sequence goes on from SKCR01043199.1 coordinate 28,388, forward strand.
ATTTAGTTATATTTGGACTTTATGGATATGGTTTTGGGCCCAATTGGATCCAACCAATTAACCTAAACCATATTTGGCCCAACCAAGCCCATTAAGCCCAAATACAACTTTACAAGCCCAATTCCAAAATAGGCCCAATTAATTAAATCACAAAATTCCAAATTTCACAATAAATTAATCTAAGTGTATAGCCATAATTAATTAACCAAATTAACATTTCCAAAATACCAATTTACTTAATTAATCATGCTAATTATCAAAAACATGTCCAACACAATTGAATCAAAAATCATATCATTTTTCATGCTTCAACTCACAGCAATTTAGGGTTTCATGTTCAATTTCGATTTCAATCCAATTGAATCCTAAATCAACATTTCCCAAGTCTTTCAAACTCATCCAATGATCAAAAAAACAAAATCACCATGACATTATGGTAAGCTCACATTCGGCCAAGCCAAAATTTTGGGGAAAATTCATCCAATTTAATCATCAATTGACCATGCATAACACTATGTTATCATCATTCAAGCATATTCAAACAATCAATTTCATCCAAACATGCTCAAATCAATTTTACCCAATTTTAACCCTAAATCAATTTCATGCTTAAACAAGGCTCAAGATACCATTGTTGGGTTTTAATATAGTCCCAAGATCGATTTAAGCATTTAAAATAGTGAATACAACAAAGAAGTATGACGAAATCATACTTACATTGATCGGCTTTTGCGATGCGAGGAACAACAAAAAATTTCTTCAAGCTTTTCTTCCATTGATGCTCACGGCAAAGCTCCTCTTTTGTGCTCCATTTGTGTTCTTCAAGCTCCGAGCTTTAAGATGAGTTTCATGCTCAAGGTTTGTTTCCCTATCACCTTTGGATGACTCCTTGGATGTGCTAGCATCTTGGAAAATTTTCCACAAATCTTTGCCGAGGTGAAAAGACTGTACCCGCATGCATGCCAACCCGAAGGAGTACAAGGGTTGGTATTATCTCTCTGCTAATGCCGGGATTCCCCATCTCATCACCGATCTCCCGACCACCAATAAAAACTTCAAGGACAAATGGTTCTTCGCCACGGGCCCCTGAGGACAACAACAATCTATCGACGATTAGCTCGTCACTGTCCCCAAAACCTTCTCTGACCGAGGTAACAACCCGACCTATGATTCCCTTCTGATTTAATATTTAACAATTCCATAATTTCTAAACCTTCTGCAGCTTGTTAAGGGGATCTCCCTAAAGTTAATCAGGAAACCCTGACAAGGGTGAGGAAAACGATGGAATTCATGGCCCATTATAAGGACCTCGTTAATCCTTCTGCTTTGGCAGAATCGGGCCTTATACCGAGCATTCCACCTCCCCAGTCGAGGCAAGCTGGTAGGTTTTAACTAACCCACTACCTTCATGTTTGCTGCATTAGTCGTTTTCTTCTTACTTTTCCTTTTTATCTGTTCTAACCACCTTTTTCTTTTTGTAGGAATGTCCGGCTCCAAAACGCCCCTCCAACGTGCCCATGAGATGTTACAAGCCTCCTGAGGCGGGTCTAGCAGCACCCGACCCTGAATGACCACTCTTAACTCGCCAGAAGTCATATGGAAGTCTCCCTATTATGCGGCCGCACCATCCGAGCCGTCTAGTGCCCACAAATAGCAATAATCTCAACCACTTTAGTCCAAAACTCTTGCGCCCCGCCACCCATAGCCACGAGCAGTGCCTGAATAATCCAAGCTTTGAATGCTCCACCTTGACTATCCAAAAGACACCATCATTAGATCGGGGGGATGAACCCGATGAGCTTGTAGAGAAGGATCCGAGGAGGAAACCAGTAGCCCAAAGGGCAAAACCCCAGATGTTCCCCTCAAGTCGGGAAGGACACCCTATTGCTGGGAGTCGATAGCTTTGTCGATGAGGTGAAAGATAAAGTGGCCTACCTCTTTCCGGCCTATAATCTCATTGCGAAGTCTGTAGAGTTGGAGAAGACCACGAAGTATGAAGATCGCTTGCTTCAGGACCTTGTTTCCATAACGTGCAGGTCTCTCTCAAGGGTAACTGGACTTCTACCTTACAACTTGCTTTTATCTTCTTCTTTGCAAAACTGACCCCATTTTTTCATGTTGCAGATGGCTTATGCCATGGCCACCAACCGTGATCTGTTGACGAGCACTCTCTGAGGGGGTCAGCCATAAAAGCTATAAAGTCGCATTACCGAGTGAGAGAGAGAGCTGTCCCAGTAGTTGGAGGAGGCCCAAGAAGAAATCTGAGGCCTCAAGCAATCCAAGGCTGAGGCCAAGTACGAGGTAACTTCCCTTCATAGGGCTTTAGTAATCACCAGGAAAGAGAGGGACGACACTAGGTCCGAGGTGACCCACAAAGCAGATGAAATCAAGTCTCTGTCATAATGTGTTTCCTCATCTGAGACCAAATTCAGGGAGAAATCAGCTATAGAAGATATGAAGAGGATAGAGGTCGAGGAGTTGGGTCGTTTAAAGGCAGCCAAAGGGGAGGCCAAGATTGAAGGGTTAGAAGAATGTGTTCAAATATTTGAGATGCTTCAACCCGACTTAAACTTGGATGTGATACATCGGCTCGTGAAGTTGTGCAAGAGGGAGATAACCGAAGAGGAGGCTTTGCCCAAGTTTCACAAGACTCTGATGCCATCCAAGATCCCGAGCCAGTATCCCCCATGCTTCTTGCCCAAAAGGATCACGACCCTTCTCCACCTGCTGTCGTTCCTACCGAGGAAACTTTTGGCCTCTCCATATCATCTGTACCGACTGAAGAGGTCTCTGACCCCTCCCCTTCTATTGCGCCAACCGAAAAGGTTCATGCTCCTACCTGTGATGAGCATGCCTCTGACGATCATGCCCTTCCTCCTATAATTTTATGGTCCCCCGCCTTTTCTTTTTCTTTCTTTATATTTTTCTTTGCGGTCTTCATGTGGGTGACCCTGATAGGGCCCTCTATAATGACACTTTAAATGAATGAACATTTATTTTTGCATTTGTGTTTGTTTACTTTTACTTACTAAAATGCATACTAAGCAAATAATGTACGCGAGGCAACTTCCTTCAACACTGAACCATTTTCTCCAAAGTTAATCCACTCATTCCCCTAAGGGATTGCACAACCAGCAAACCATGACGCCCGAGCCCCACAAGATTCCACCTTTGGAATACTTTTAACTTAGAAAATTCATCACTTCTTCAAACATTATGGCATTTGTCCAGCCATCCTCCATACATATTCTTCAAAGTGAAAAGAAGCTTCGGTGGGAACATCCTGAATGGGTTTTATGGCGAAAATCCGGTAACGCAGTGGAATACGGGAAAATCAAAATTTTCCGATTTCAAAACTTTTTCTCGGATTAATCAAACAAAACTTATTTATTTAATTATCCAATTATCAAATTCTGAAAAATTACACAAGAGATCAAATTTCTTGGTAATTACCGAATTGCCCTAAAACTTTGTAAATTGATTATTTTAGCCCAAAAATTATTGAATATAATTTTGGATGATTCTAAATCACTTCTAAAATATTTTCCAACAAATCTAATGCATCAAAATCAGATTTCACACAAATCCCCAAAATTTCTCAAATTGTCGTGACTACCCAAAACTTTCAAGTAATTGCATTTTGGTCCCTTTTGTTCAAAACATGCCAAGATCAAATCCAATCAACCCAAAAATTTACATGCATCATATTCATACCATAATACATCACATATATGAAAATCCCCAAATTGGAGTGGGTTATGAACTTAATTGTTCAATTTTACCAAACTATCCATTTTCACCAAATTAACAAAATCCAACACTTTAATCCATTCAATACTTCACCAAAAAATCCTCACCGGTTTGAAATAACTCTAGAACAATTCTAGGTCACCAAGGAGTGGCTTACTAACTCTAGAATGGCAACTTTGATTTTTAAAGAATCAAAAGTAAGCTTTTAAAACCATTTAAAGCTCACTTACATGCATCAATCTTCATACAAGTTCTGAACCAAATAAACACAAACTATAAGAGTAGAAAGATCATCAAATCAACACAAAATGATGCTAAGCATGATAGAAATAATTGTCATGTTCAAGGTTTTGAAGAAATACTTACTAAAATCAAGTTTTTCCAAGTGTTCTTCCTTTTTCCTTCAACCTTTTCTCTCTACTCTTTGTGTGTTTTGTTTTGTGTATTTGAAACTTATGAAACCCTAGAAAATGAAACAAATAAATTATACCCCTCCCATTAGGCCTTGGCCGAATTTGTGGTATAGGAAAATATCATGATATTTTCAATTTGTTTCATTAATTAAAGCTTTATCAACTTGTTTTGTTTCATCATTACAACTTTAATGATTTTCAAATAAGTCAACAAAGGCATCTCAAGCCATTAAACAAAATATCACTACTTAGGATATTTTTATTTTTAATCAATTTAATTATTTAACAATTAAATAATTACATAAATTATTTAAATACAAATATATTAAATATAGTATTATATTTACATTAAATATTCAAATACATATATATTTATGATATAAGTCAAATATCTCAATTTTGACAATTAATTAATGTGTATTTGATAAAATCTATCATTAAATGCAAATACACAAAAATTAAGAAATGACTATTGGGTCCCTTCACATGTGCTTTGCGTTTAACATTTAAACGACTTATAAATAATCAATATTATTTATAATTGTTGCCCTAGTGCTCTACGAGTATATTTCATTAGTGAGACTCTCTAGATTCAGGCATATCCGTCATGAAATCCAATTTTGTGTCTATAATTTACCCACCCGTAAATTTATGACGACCACGGATAAACTCAATGAATCATACAGGTCGAGGTCATGTCATATGTATAATTCCTCCGTCACAGGTATTCGGATATATCCCAGAGATATAGATGTAAACGTCAAATATCTATAGGGACTATCCCGTCAACGTCTCTATAAGCAATCTCAAAAAGAACATTTAGAAACTCATTAGCAATCTCAAAAAGAAAATTTAGAACTGACTTCTAAAATGCACCACGGGCCTATGGTTTTTTTCTGATTGCTAATCATATATGGACTACCTATGCTATGTACACAGAGAAATGACGAATCCTATCTCGATACAAACAGGACACCCTGAGGATCTATCTAACTTAACGAACAGGTGGAGGGTCTGTTCTTAATAGATCGGTGACGTGACTGCCATCTAAGTGTCGAAGATGTCTCATGTGCCCACAGTGCATATCAAGTCTAAGAATCACAAATGCTACTCAACCCGAAAAGATTCTTATTGACGTTGGTGTACCATCCATTAAGAATCTTCGGTGAGTCGTTCAGTGTATATCCGCTATAAACACCTACATGTCTATACGAGTCTCCAAGACTGATGGTTTATTGAGAAACCATTGGAATCATATATTCAGTATACGACATGTACCGGTCTCAACGGGTTTACTTTACTAACCAAGTAGTGTAACCTTTACCAGAAATGTTTGAGAATGACAACGTCATGATACAAACTCAATGTCAGTTGCGACGCTTTTGCAAACAGCATCATGACTAGTCATTCTAAGGTCATTACGTCTTTACCATATTAAAAGATATATTTTATTATAGAAACTGCATATGTATTCATAATAATAATAACGTTTTACAGAAGTATTCTCAAAGAAATACAACCGGGAATCGGCGCTCTGAGCACCAACCCCAACAAAACTCATACTTGCTCTAGTGCCAATAACTATTGTATCTAATACCATCGACTCTGCGTGTTTTATCAACAACTTCGGAGGTATGGCCTTCGTCAGTGGGTCTGCTACATTATCTTCACTCGGTACCTTGCACACGACAATATCCCCTCGTGACATAATCTCTCGAATGATGTGGTACTTTCGTTCCACATGCTTCGACTTCTGATGCGCCCTCGATTCCTTTGCTTGCGCAATGGCTCCAGTATTATCACAGTATAATGGAATCGCATTCTCGATACTGAGACATCTCCCAATTTTGTGATAAAGTTCCTAATCCACACAACCTCTTTTGCAACTTCAGAAGCTGCAATATATTCTGCCTCAGTGGCGGAATCTGTTGTCGATCCCTGTTTGGAACTCTTCCAACAACTGCACCACCTCTGTTAAGGGTAAATACAAATCCAGATGTAGACTTTCTATCATCATGATCCGATTAGAAATCAGAATCTGTATACCCATTAACTTGTAGTTCGTTTCCTCCATAAATTATTAACTTATCCTTAGTACCTTTTAGATACTTCAGGATATGTTTAATGGCCATCCAATGGTCATTACCTGGATTGGACTGATATCGACTAGTTACGCTAACAACGAAACTGATATAGGCCTCGTACATAACATGGCATACATTATGCTACCCAAACATGGAGCATAAGGTTGGTTAGACCTTCTAACCTTTCATCTTCTGTTTGTGGACTCATCTTCTTTGAAAGATGAATCACATGTCTGAATGGTATGTTTGATGTCTTATAGTTACCAAAATTATACTGTTCCAAGATCTTATCTATGTACGTTGATTGGGATAACCAAATCATCCTCATTTGTCTATCTCTACAGAGTTTTATCCCTAAAACATAGGAAGCTTCTCCCAGGTCCTTCATAGAGAAATTCTTACAAAGGTACACTTTGACGCTTTGTAACATACCTAAATCATTCCCAATTATTATGATGTCATTAACATATAGGACTAAAAATACGACCATGCTCCCACTGGCCTTCTGATACACACATGATTCTTCTGAATTCTTGAGAAAACCAGACAATCTAATAATCTCATCGAATCAAAGATTCCAACTTCGTGAAGCTTGTTTAAGTCCATAAATGGACTTCTTAAGCTTAAATACCATACCCGAGTTTTCACTGGATGTGAAACCTTCCAGCTGTTCCATATAGATTTCTTCATCAAGAAATCCATTTAGAAAAGTCATTTTGACATCCATTTGCCAAATCGTATATTCATGATATGCAGCTATAGAAAGCAAAATCCTAATAGACTTAAGCATGGCTACTGGTGAAAAAGATTCATCGTAGTCGACGCCAGGTCGCTGCGTGTAACCTTTTGCTACCAATCGGGCCTTGTAAGTTTCAACCTTACCATCAGGCCCGCGCTTCCTTTTGTAAAACCATTTACAACCGATAGGAACAATTCCATCGGGAAGCGGAACCAAGTCCCAAACCTGATTTTCATGCATTGAGTCTAACTTGGATTTCATGGCACTTTGCCATTTCATGGAGTCGATGTCCAACATCGATTCTCTAAAGGTGAAAGGATTAGTCTCTTCTACTAAGAGAACATCTATACTATTTTCTTGTATCAAATACAAGCGTTCAGGAGGTATAGATACCATTTCTGACCTACGAAGTGTATCTGTTGAAGGTCCATCATCTACTTGAACTTCAGGTTCCTCCGTTGGTTCATTGTTTTCAGGTTGGACTTTATCAAGTTCAACCTGTCTATGATTACCTCCTTCAGACAAAAATTCTACTTCTAGAAATCTTAAGAAGCGAGCTACGAACACATTTCGATGCTCGGTATCATAGAAAATATATCCCCTCGTATTCGAAGGATATCGACAAACCTAAAATTTTGCCCTCGAGGCGAAAGCTTATCTTGCTGAGTCACCCTGACATAGGTGATGAGTGGTATTTCTATCAATATTTCCCACTCATTTAAACCTAATATTTTATATAGTTTCTTGAGTTTTGTGAATATTTTGATGTGTTTTGTTTTTTTTTGTACATAAATAAAGTTTCAGGATATTCTGGAGGTGATTTGGACCAAAACAGGAAAAATTGGCAAAAGGGCATTTCGGTAATTTTATCACGTCGCGACGCGCAAGCCTTTGGCGTCGCGACGCCTAACGTGCACCAGAGCTACTAACGTGCGCCGAGTCAACGGGTCAGAATTTGAGAAATTTGACTTTGCTAACATGCGCCGTGCCACGTGTCACCATCACAGCCGATCTGCTAACGTGCGTCGTAACACGTATCATCATCCTACCGGTTCTGACAATTACTATTTCCACGTGTGCCACGTGTCGCCACATCATCCCGTCAACGAGTCAACTCTTCCACGCGTCTTGCCATGTCATCATCCACGTCAGTAGGTCAACCGAGTCAGCATGCCACGTCATCATCAGCCAATCACAGCATGACACTGTCGCCACGTGTCGCAATCCTACGGTGCCGACAATTTCTCTCAGCCAGCCGCCTTGCCACGTCAGCGCCATGTCAACATCAATTATTGAGTTGTCAGCCGCCTCGCCACGTGTCGCCTTATCTTCTTATCCGAATCGCCACGTGTCAAGCCGTCATTGTGCCACGTCTCACTGTTCTCCAGCGTACCGATGCGCAAGACCCTGGCGTCGCGACGTTGGAACCCCACCGAGGCCTATAAATTCAGCTCGAGATTTCAGATTTTGTTGTACCATTTTCTCCTCATTTCTTTGATGTAAATAGGGAGTTCTTCTCTCTCTAAGTTTCTTTTAATTTTTAGCTTTTAGTTTTGTAATAATTTTAATTACTTTTTTTATAATAATAGTAATTTACTTTCTTTATTTTTACAGTTTTTACTATTCACCATGAGGAGGTAACTTCCCCAGCTAGGGTGAAAGGTAATTATTTTACTATTGCTATTTAGATTAATCTCCCTTAAATATAATATATTCACTATTTAAAATTTGACTTAAAAAGGATACCGCTATATTGGTCGGTTGGTAATTTAAATTTTAATCTGGTTTAAACCTGACTAATCAAGGATACCGTCAGATTGGTCGGTTGGTAATTTAATTTTGGTTCCGCCTTTATGGCTGGTTTATGGACAAATATTACCGCCTTAATGGCTGGTTGGACTTAATTTGACTTAATCAGGATACCGCCAGATTGGTCGGTTGGTAATATTATCACAAGTTTATATATTATTTTATGGGAGATATCTAAATTAGTAGTAGTAAAAGTAATTCATTTTACCTTAGCATTTTATTTTATTGTAATTTACTTTTCATTATTTACTTTACCGCATTTTTACTTCAAGTCTTTTATTTTCAAGTTTTTACCAGCCCTAGTTATGTGTTGTAACTAAATTAGTTATCTGGGGTTGTGATGACTTTTAATATCACCGGTTTATAACGGGTTAGATTATAGTTTGCGTTAATATAAAGATCTATTTATTGAGTCTTAATCTTAATGCTTTTTAATTAACTGGCCATTAATGAAATTGACTAGGTAAACTTAAAATGAACTAGACATAGGTATTTAAGTTTAAGAGACTTAGACTCAATAGCCCACGATCTTCCTTGAGGATAGATAACCCTTTAATAGATTTCCTTACATGATAGGAATATACATGTCGGGCGGGGGTAGCCTTAATTGGAACTTAATCTTAATGAATCTAGGTAATTTGGTTGACATAGACATATGGTTCAATGGATTATACTAGGTATTTGTAATTGACCATCGGAAGAGGCTTTTACATAATTTAGTGTTCCAGGTTAATAAATCAATATATTACCCAACTTTAAGATAACCACTTCATCTTTAAATATTATTAAAAGAAATCACAACCCTAGATAGTTTTTAATATTGAATTTTCTTAAAACCTACTTTCGAACAATTTTATTTACTTGTTTTTAAATTTAGAATCGTCACCATTTCAAATCAATCAAACAACCTGTTAGATACTAGTAATCATTTGACCTCATAAAATTAATAGATTTGATATTAAGTCCTCGTGGGATCGATTTTTATACTACTTGAACGATACGTACGCTTGCGTTATACGTGTGTGTTTACGCTGGTCAAGTTTTTGGCGCCGTTGCCGGGGACTTATTTATCATTCACTATTAGTTTTAAGGTTAGATACCTTTACTTGTATCTAATTTCTTTTTACTTATTATTTTTGTTTTCTTGTGTTTCAGGTTCTCAGAAAATTCATGAGACGAACCAGAAGTTTTGAACTTCGACCGCTTGACCCGGAAATTGAAAGAACCATCAGACAGTTGAGAAGGGAAAGGCGAGAAGGCCAAGAAGCTTTAGTCAACATGGAACCTGAACCTTTGGAAGTTGCACCACCAATTCCCATTCGAGACAGAACCATTCTGGTGGTTGACAGACTCATTTCTTGCATTGTACTTCCTCCATTACCAGAAAATGTAGGTGACATCAAAACATGCATTCAGATGATTCAGCAGTCAGTTCAGTTTGGGGGGAATGCAACTGAAGATCCTAATGCCCACATCAGCAACTTCCTGGAAGTTTGCGGCATTTTCAATTACAACCGAGAAGCTGAAGAAGCAATGAGATTGCGTGTTTTCCCATACTCCTTAAGGACAGAGCTAAAGCCTACCTACATTCACTACCAGCAGGTTCCATCACAACTTGGAACACTTTAGCCACCAAATTTCTTGCAAAGTACTTTCCACCAGCCAGAACCGGAAAGCTGAGGAATGAAATCACATCCTTTGTACAACAAGATTCAGAAACTCTCTACGAAGCTGGGAAAGGAAAGTACAAAGATTTACTCCGGAAATGTCCTCACCATGAGATTCCAAAATGGCTTCAAGTCCAAACATTCTATAATGGACTTTCTGGAATAATGAGAACCACAATCGATGCTGCTGCTGGAGGAGCTTTAATGGCGAAAGGAGAAGATCAAGCCTGGGAACTAATCGAAGAGAAATAGCCAACAACAATTCCTTGTGGCCAACAGAAATGAGCATGATCCAAAGAATCGCAGGAATTTATGAAAGTGGAGCCAATACAGCAGTCAGTGCCAAGCTAGATCAGATATGCAAATTCATGGAGACTCTTACCACTGGATCCACAAGTTCACCATATGGAGGAGCACCAGAACTAAACCAACTTGAAGAGACGGTGAATTATGTCAACAATTTCAATAGACAGGGGAACAATCCATATTCCAACACTTACAACCCATGGTGGAGGAATCATCCTAATTTTTCATGGAAAAAATTCAGGGCAAAAGAACTATCCACCACCTGGATTTCAGCAACAGAACAAAAGCCAGAAATTTGAAAAAGAACCAGAAATGAAAGAATGGATTGCAGAGATGTTCAAAAAGCAACAAGCAGCATATGATGCTATATTTCAAGCCAATCTACTTCTATCAAAGCACTGGAGAATCAAATCGGACAACTGGCCAATGCTCAGAGTTACAGGCCACCAGGAAATCTTCCCAGCAATACAGAACCAAATCCAAGGAACCGAGGGAATGAGCAATGTCAAGCCATCACCTTGAAAAGTGGTACTGAAATCAACAAAGATGTTGGAATCAAGGCAGCCATTGAAGATGTTCCAAAAGAAGCAGAACAACAGATGGAGGAAAAAGAAGCAAAGGAAAAAGAACCAGAAAGAATCAGTCCACCTCCACTTTTTCCTCAGCGTCTTCAGAAAAACAAATTGGACAAGCAGTTTGCTCGATTCCTGGAGGTGTTCAAAAAGCTTCACATCAACATCCCATTTGCAGAAGCCTTGGAGAAATGCCCAGTTATGTCAAATTCATGAAAGACATTCTTTCACGAAAAGGAGATTGGGAGACTACGAAACAGTAGCATTAACGGAAGAATGCAGTGCCATTATTCAGAGGAAACTTCCCCCAAAGTTGAAAGATCCTGGCAGTTTCACAGTTCCATGCACCATTGGAGAACATTATATCGGTAAAGCTTTATGTGATTTAGGAGCCAGTGTTAACTTGATGCCTTTTCTATTTACAAGGAAACTGGATTGGAGAAGCAATGCCTACCTCAATTTCATTGCAACTTGCTGACCGAACACTCGCATTTCCAAGAGGTGTTGTTGAAGATGTGCTAGTCAAAGTAGATAAACTAATTCTCCCAGCAGATTTCATCATCCTTGACATGGAAGAAGACAAAGAAATACCTATCATTCTTGGGAGACCGTTCTTGGCTACAAGTAAAACTGTGATTGATGTGCAAAAAGGAGAACTGACTATGAAAGTGCAGGACCAAGAAGTGACCTTTAATGTTTTCAAAGCCATGAAATTCCCGAGCGATGAAAAGGAAGAAGAATGCTTCAGAGTTGATGTTGTTGATATATCGTTCAAAATACTGAGCCAACTCCCACAGATACACTTGAAGCTTGCATCACCAACATGACTGACAACGAGCTAGATGCTGAAATCCTGGAATGTATCAACTACCTTGACAAACCATTCCGATTCAAAGCAACACCACCAGTTGAAAGCTTGGAACTGCCAAGGAAAGATCGAATCAAGCCCTCGATTGAAGAACCACCACAGTTGGAGCTGAAGTTACTTCCGAGTCATCTCAGGTATGCATTTCTTGGAAACTCTTCTGAATTACCTGTTATTATTTCTTCTTCACTAATATGGAACATGAAGAAAAGTTACTGAGAGTGTTACGAGAGAACAAGAAAGCCATTGGCTGGACTATAGCAGACATTCGAGGCATTAGTCCATCATTTTGCATGCACAAGATCCTGATGAACGATGAGTACAAACCCACAATGGAACATCAACGGAGACTCAATCCAATCATGAAGGAAGTCGTGAAGAAAGAAATCATCAAATGGTTGGATGCTGGCATTATTTACCCCATCTCAGACAGCAGTTGGGTAAGTCCTATGCAGTGTGTGCCAGAAGAAAGGAGAATTACTGTGTTACCAATGAAAAGAACGAGCTAATTCCAACAAGAACGGTGACTGGATGGAGAGTATGCATGGACTACAGAAAGCTGAATAAAGCCACGAGAAATGACCATTTTCCGCTACCATTCATTGACCAGATGTTAGACAGATTGGCGGGACATGAATTCTATTGCTTTCTTGACGGATATTCAGGGTACAATCAGATTGCCATCGCCCCAGAAGATCAGGAGAAAACCACATTTACATGTCTCTGTGGTACTTTTGCTTTCCGCAGGATGCCATTTGGATTATACAATTCCCCCGCTACATTTCAGCGTTGCATGATGGCCATCTTCTCAGACATGCTGGAGCAGAGTATGGAAGTTTTTATGGATGACTTTTCTGTGTTTGGAGATTCTTTTGACCATTGTTTGCAAAATTTGGAACATGTGTTACAAAGGTACGAAGATACAAACCTGGTACTCAAGGGAGAAATGCCACTTCATGGTGCAGGAAGGCATTGTTCTTGGACATCGGATCTCACAAAAGGGGATTGAGGTAGACAAAGCAAAGATAGAAACAATTGAAAAACTACCTCCACCAACATCAGTAAAAGGTATTCGAAGTTTTCTTGGACAAACAGGTTTTTACAGGAGATTTATCAAAGACTTTTCCAAAATTGCAAAACCTCTGTGCAATCTTCT